>SMGT01000309.1:173378-195620 GCA_004794575.1 Lanistes nyassanus | reverse complement strand
CCCCCCCCAAAAAAAAAAGAAAGAAAGAAAGGGAAGAAAGAAAGAAAGGGTCTCTCGAAAACTGCTCAGCCGTGATAGTCATGATGAACCTGCCCTATTGCCCTATCAGGGATGCGGCGTGCAGATTTCTTCCCGGGATGGGGAGGTTCCAAATTTTCACCAGCAAGACGGGCTACACACTTTTTAAATTCAACAGCCTACTGAATTTTCCACTGACCCCGGTATCACGTTGAAAGATCTATCTCTCTGACGGGTTGTACTCCTCATGTGCAAACAGCACCATTCACTGACATTCCAAGGAGTTCCACGTTCAAGTCAAAACCGCATGAACATGTGAAAAAGCGTGATTTTGAGACAGGAAACAGTTTTTGTTCAGTTGCATGTCGATTTACAACAAGGAACAGATTAAGCAGGTGTAGGTCAATCTGAACGGAGGCAATATAATCACAGGAAAATCATTGCAAACAAACAGCAGCACAGAAAAACTATATTCTGACTCGCTTTGCGGATTGGTCAGCTGAACGCACGCCTTGTGCTCTTACATGCGCGAAAAAATATTATTTCGTCACGCCGGGAATCGAGTTGACTAGGGTGTGGGTGGAGGAGATCTTGTAGCGGAGTCATGCATTCTTTTCAGAAGCAGGGGTGGCTTGCATGAGCGTTCTTATCTCCTGTTCATTCGTAAACGCGCCCGTAAAATACACAGGAGGAATGGGCGTTATGACAACCCTTATGACCAAACAGCGGTTAGGAACGCTCATCCAAGCCAGCCCAGGAGCCGAAGGAGCGCATGTTCTTACAACATGGTTAGGGGACAGCAAGCACAACTGTGCTATTGTATTAGAAATGTCGCATCTGTTCTTCCTCCCAGGAGCCCTAAGCTGCCTGGAAGAAACAGTGCCAATTAAGTTCTGACCTCAGGAACGCGAAGACCGGAAGTGACGCCAGTCATCTTGCTGTTGTACACAGAATCTCTCTTGACACTGCGCACCTTTCCTCTTTATTTCTCTCGTCTCTGCAACCTGCATCTGAGCACTACTGTTTTATACATAAATGTATAGCAGAGACAGCCAGCACACAGAATACACATGGAATACAGAATACATATGGAAAATAGACATGGGCATACAGGCTATACAGTCAATGTGATTCTTTATTCTAACCCACACTGGATTACGGCAGTCGAAAAGCGAAGACTGAAGAAAGAAAGAATGGAAAGAAGACGGAAGAGAAGAATGTAGGAAAGGAACGGAAAGAAAAAGAAATAACGAACGAAAGAAAAAATACAACAGACAGGACGAGGAAGAGGAGAAGAAGAAACAGTCTGGCGATAATTAGATTTCCCACAGGGAGACGGACTGCGAGCAGAAAGAGCGAGACAAAAACTAATGACAAATGGCCGCCTTATGAGGAAAATGTTGATTCAAATCCTGCTTTGAATAACGACATCTTTTTTCCCTGTTTCCTGATAGCAGATCAGTCTTAAGTATAAATACATTTTATTAGCTAAAGAAACTGCATTTTCATTTTCTTCTTCTTGTGGTAGTTCATGGATCAGAGCAATTATAGTTGTTCGTATTTTAGATTCAATAATTATTGCTTTGAAAACAGTTTTTAAGGTGTACCAGAATTAAGGTCGTTTACATTTTTTCTTAATATTTTCTTTCATGGTTTTGCAGTTTGGGAGGGACGGAGAGAGAGAGAGAGAGAGAAGGAGAGAGAGAGGGAAGGAGAGAGAGAGGAGAGAGAGGGGAGGAGAGAGAGAGGGAAGGAGAGAGAGAGAAAGGAGACATTAACGGCGTCAGTTTTTAGCCACTAACTGTTTTTATCTGATATCTGCTGGATATCTAAATTTTTGTCTTTTCGAATGATAGAGTGGTTTAAATACCATTTTTTCTGCCAAGAGCTGATAAATTTATTATACAGCGTTTGAGCTGGTCCGGTGGCGCAACGGTTAAATGTTAGCCACTAAAACAATTAAAATCGTGGGTCAAGGGTTCGGATCTCAACGACTCGGGCAGACATATTTCGTCTACCACGGGTAAAAAGTCTTCGGGACTGGATTCTTGCACTGACAAAGCAAAGTGACTTGGTGTTAAAAAAACCAAACAAATTTCTCTTAATAACAAAGAAAAATAAACCAATAATAAACCAGTTGTTAAGAGAAAATACAATACCTGCTACCATCTTGTTGCTTGATGTAGGATCGTTACTTTTCTAATTTTAAAGGGGGCTTCCTTTAAGTGTGTCTTGGCCGGGGTGCGAACCCCCGACCTTCCGCTTCGGCACCGGACGCCTTAAGCATTAGTCCACCGAGGCAGTCACGGTGAAGCCAGATACAGGACAGACAGACAGACAGGCAGGCAGGCAGAGGGCTGGATTAGGAGGGTGTAACAGTGAAAAACAGAATCAGGTAAGGACACAAATGATTTGCTGTGTAAACAAATCTAGGTAGCATCGCCGTTGGTTAAGTTAGTCTTTCATTTCTGGCGCCCCATAATCCACCCTTTCTGTCGTTGTGATAGCGCAGGAAGGAAATGAGTAGGGTTCGCCACCTGATATTTAACCCCCCTTGGAGACGGTGCGCGCAAATTGCTAGTTTGCATGCTCGCAAAAGTGTCCCAGTGTGGTTTTCTTCAGCCAACTTCAATTTCATACCTGGCTGGTGTACAACAGTTTTCACAGACTCGTCCGCGTGTTTTGCGTCACGGAATTCCCGGATAATTACAGTGCTTCCCGTCATAACTAGCGCCGCGCGCTAGCAAAAACCCAGACACCCGCGTGCAGATGACAGAAGTGACGGCAACGCAAAGCTTGGCAAAGCTCGCGGGACAGAGGAAAATAATGGGGAAATAAAGACGAAACAAAGAGATTAAAGTGATAGAAAGACGCTTGCGTCCTGATAATTAATTCGATGGGCAAAGCGATAATGGTGTTTGACCGTTTTGAGATGATTGGCAACAATCTGTCCTGTTTTGAGAGAAGTTTAGGGCTCAGATCAACGTGATCGACTTTGTTCTACTGTTGGAAGGGGTGTTGAGAAGGGGGAAGGAGAAAAGCAGAGAATGAAGATGTCAGAAGCAAGAAAGCAAGAAAGAAGAAGGAATAAGATGGAGGGAAGAAACGCAGTGAGTGAGTGAATGAGTGGGCTTACACCATCATTCCTTAAACACGACAGTACAACCGTAAAGTTTGAATGGCCGTCAACATTTATAAAGCACGAAGCCTTGTCATTTCCCTGTCTCTATCGCTGGCACTGAAATCTAACATTTGATGTGTCCTCAGCAACGCGAATGAGGGAAATAACTGACGCTGTACACAATTTGGCTCCCCCGCCACCCACCGACCGATCACGTGACACAGCCGTCGTTTCTGCCACCTCGTTTGCCCGACCGCCTGCTCTTTGACACTTGAATGCGCCATTTTCTCGAGAGGAGGGCAACAGGAGCGCTTCAGGATCAAGCCTTTTAACGCATCTACAGCCCTGCCACAGCCTGTGAGATGAGGGCGCAGTTAAGCTTAGGTAAGCTTTCACGAACAGAAATGAATTAGCAACGCTGGTCGGACATTCTTGTGGTGGATCTCATCTGTCGCTCCCTCCTTGTCAGGATCCTTATGCGCCTGTCTCTATCTGTATTTAAAATCCCTTACAATCCCTTTTCCATTTAGTTTTTGTACTAAAGTGACCGCATAACTGCTATTAGAAATCGGAGAGGTAATGCAGGTGCTAGTTTCCGATTATGGTAAACGCAAATCCGTTTCAATCCATTTAAAAAAACTAGCGATAAGATTAATGAAAGGCGTTAACAAAGGCGGCTTGATGAGCATAGCTGTTTCTTCCTTAAAGTAACTCTCTAAATCATTTGAAATAAAACAAGAAGACATGATAACCTGGTTGTTTATACGAGAAGACAGAAAAGCGAGCAAGAATTGAAAGAAGCATTGGGGGGGGGGGGGGGAAATAAGATTGAGTGGGCGACCGAGCGAACGAGCGAGGGAGTGGGTGGAAGAGATTGCGGGCGGAAAACGTGTATAAAAGGGGTTAATTATATACTGAACGTGAAATGGGCGATCATCAGCTTAAAACGAGCGCTTTTTCCCGTTTAAGAATAAGAATTTACAGAGTAGGGAATTGCTGACGTATTACATGTGTGTGTGTGTGTGTGTGTGTGCATACGCGAGTTTGTGTGAAAGAGAAGGGGGGGGGGAGCGGGGAGAAAAAAATGTAAGTGAAGAAAAGATGGAGAGAACAGAGCCCTACATCTGTGCGTGTGAACCTTTCGTTGCCTAAAACCCAGAACATCGTCCGTACTCATCACCTCAGGATAATCATCTAATGCCCACTGCTACTTCTTTTTTTTCAACCCTCCCGCCCTACTGCCGTCGCTAGCACCGAAATCTATTATCAGAGGGCGATTACCAGAAAACAAAAGCCCGCCATGATTTATCCATCCGAGAACATAAACTGCCGCTCGTCCGCGCACCGCGCGGAACTCAGTAAGGGATCGGCAATCCCCGGAGACGCAGACGTCACAAAAGGACATTCATTTTCGGGTGGTCCCTTGTGGCCCAATGATTGCTCCGTTTCCACCCCGGATAAATAAACTACTCATCTACTGTGGCCTGCCGCGGAAACTCAAAGCCCTTGGTTTTTCCCCCTCCCGGTACCTCGCATCCCAGCGTTGGAAAGACTGCGGGAACCGCGGTTGTTCCGTGACCATTTCATTTGGCTGAGTGGAACTGGCTTGCATTATTGATGTCTGCTCACTTTGGGATCTCAGCACAGGTGTACACTTCGCCTGCCAAACCGAAGCTTTTTTGCAGCCGGTGTCAGTGAGGGATTTGTCTCCCTGCCCTACAAGTTACCCTCCCCTTGGCCAAACCTGCAAGCAGCGTTTTATTTGTGAACGGAAATTGTGCAAAGCATCACGCAGTGTTTTCTCTTTCAACTGTTTGGAAGCGGAAAGTTTCCCATAACGGCCCCTCCCCCTTCGCACCCCCACCTTCACATCCATGGAAAAATAATAATCATAATACTAGCCCCCCCCCCACAAGAAAAAACTCCTATTTTCTGATGAATCCGTTTTTGCTGTTTGCTGTCTCCAACTCCTTTGAGGCTGCGAGGAAAGTTTTTGTTTCGTTTTTTTTCCGTCAGTTTCAGCGAACCCACCTTTTGCAAGTTCCTTCTCCAAAGAAGCAAATCAAATCGAGGGTCAACTAGAGGTCTACAAAAACACGAAACAAAAATGTTCACCGATATGTCTGACAAACACTGCAGTTCCAGGGACTGAGTTCAACCAATGTATCCCTTCCTTTACAGTGTGACGTACATTAGCGATCCATCTTGGGAGAGGACACAGACCACGGCGTTCGTCCGCGAGCAGTTTTTGGCAGCTTGCAGGTCAGATTTTCAACAGGGTGGTTGGAAACGTGCAGTCTTTGAGCGTGAAAGAATCAGGAGACCAACTAAATCTTGGGAGAACGTTGTGAAAAAGGTGACGCATGACTCAAGACGAGAAAAACTTCATCGGGGGGAGAGAGAGAGACCAGAACAGACCAGAGCCCCGTATGCGTGTGAAAGGTACTCAATTTATTTCTCGAATAATGGATATTTTCTGTCTCTGAAAACTGTTTCGGCGAACTTAGAATAAGCTTTTCATTCCTTGGACGACCGAATAACTTATTACCGAATGACGAAGGAAAACTAAGCTATTTAGTTTTCGGGCATGGGAATTCAAGGAACTTTTTCTGTCATTGTGGATATTCAAGAAAAAGCCAGCTCTTCGGGTTTCTGGCATACGGGGCCAGACCAGGCATTTTATTCGGTCAGGCTGTTGGCCCATAACCATTCAGAGAGAGAGAGAGAGAGAGAGGATGGAGGGGGTTAGCTACTCTTGCCAGAAGAACGGAGAGCAGCCAAGGTGGGAGGTACTTCTGCTTCACTTTAAATACTGATGTCATTTTAAAATTTTGTTAAGCCTAAGCAGACATACTGACAGTCCTGTGAAATGGCACAGCAGTAGTCCACTCTACATGCTAAGCCACTTACCGGAAGTTGGGATCCTATGGTAGTTAACACGCAACAGAAACAAATGTTAAGCTGTTCTTCCTAATGTTTTGGCGCGCATGACATACTTCGTGTCGCCTCAGTTTCGCGTGCATGCATTTTCATTTATAACGACCTCTGTTCGCATCAGCTGCTGTTGACAGTGCTGTGGGGAGCAGCATCTCTCCAACCTCAGAGAAGACATTCTGTTGATCCTGTCTACCGACTGAGGGTCTTACTAAAAGCTATGTGACACTGCCCACGACTGGGATACATGCCAGGTTCACGGAAACCACAGAATGACAGAGTTTGAACAGTTGCCTTGTGCGGGAATCCAGACATCAAAAACATTGTTAATTGCACCGTTTCCCGACAGATCGCCTCAAGTGGTAATTTCTACTCACGCCCAAGGTGGATTTCTAGACAATAACACAGAGAGTTTGAAGAGCACAAAAAGAGCACCCCCCCCCAAAAAAAAAAATCCTACCAACCAGCTGGCTTCCTACAACTGACAGACCGACTTACTGACCGACAGAAGGGAAAAAAGAACGAATGACTAAAAACAAGAAGGCCAGAGAAGACAGGATGAATCAAGGGCGTCAGCAGAAGCTTGCAGATGACTCGATGGATTACAAAACAGCCAAGTGGCTGTTTAAGGGGTTTATCCTAACGTATTCTCTCTCTCTCTCTCTCTCTCTAAAACATGATCTGTCTGTAAATTACAACGAAACAGAATGGCCAAAATAATCCATTAAAAAAACACTTGAAAAATTAAGCATCCTGCCCATTGGGGGCCGGATTGGGTGGGGGGGGGTAAATATAAAATATAAAAATCAAACAAGTCACTGGTACTTGGAATAAAACCTGTAGCAAGAAAACTGAGCCAGGCTAAATACCAACACCATGTAAACGTTTCGGGGCATTAGCCCGTCATCACACACAACACACAACAAGGATCACACAACACAAGCAAATAAAGTAAAATATGACATAAAATAGGAGACACGAGGAGATGACTGCAAGCGGGGAAAAACACTTATCCCTGGATCAAAATGGCTACGACCTGGAGACGTGTACAGGACACAGAAGCTCGAAGGCTGGAAAGGAGAGGAAACGTAGTAAGAGGGAACTATGGTAACACTATGGAAACTGGGTCAAGCTAGTTACTAAGACATACGAAGTCAACATTTTGAGGCATTGTCCGCTTTTCAGGACAGAAAACACTGGGGGAGAGGGGAATCTTAACATTTTTGCAAGAACATGACAATTTTCAGGAAGAAAACTCTGGCACATGCAGACACCTACACCGGTGCTGGTGTTTCGGTGGCTGCAATGAATGGTTGCAGGGACTGGCTGGAGAACAATGGTGGTTGCGCTGGCGGTGCGGGTCCTTGCAAACAAAGTGCAAAGTGGCCGGGGAGTTGGACTGGTCCCCAAGGTGTAGCCCCGCCTGTAAAATGAGCTCCGTCGGAGGCCCGTATGTTTGCGGGTTAGGTGGAAAAGACGGATCGTGTTCGGGTTGCGCTTCTGACCGGATGAAGTGCCGTTTGAAAAGTTTATGGCCCCTGTTATTACATGTGCGTTTTCCCCCTCTTTTGTCGCTTTGAATGAATTGGGATTTTTTGAAAAAAAATTGGTAAAAGAGATCGAATTCAGATAAAATTGGTTTGCACTGGGCTAGCAGAGTTTTGGAATGACAGTTTACAAATCAGACACGATCATTTTACACGATTAGTTTAGATATGAGAGAGAGAGAGAGAAAGAAGGAGACAGAGAGAGAGAGAGAGAGAACTGAGCAGGACTTTATTTCGAGGACAGCATAAAGAGGGGCAGGGGGAAGCATATGTTCCATACAATGTCACGTTTTGGGGTCTTTGGTGGGTCAAAGGAAACACAGCTATTCTCCAAGGGGTGAAAACCTTGAGGACCACCTGGGTACATCGGGGCTCATAGTCCTCTTAGATCCACCCGATACCTAGTTGACGACGTCGTCCGCAGGGCGGTAAAGGTGACACCTACAGGTGACACGTAGCAACCTTGATTGCGACGTTAGACGACGTGTTAACGCACCTTGGGGCCGCCAGACATTGTTGAAGATGTAAGGGATTAGCTCGCCTAGGTATAGGAGGAGGTCAGGCGGTGCATGGTTGCGTCACCAATGGCGAGTCGCCAGCTTGTGATAATAGAAGAGAATAAAGAACAAATGAGGACAGAGCGCTATAAATCATCAAATGACAACCCCAACAAAGTACTGGCAGCGCTGAACACAACCGTATGCTGACGCAAGCCACCAAGGGAGCCTACCGTACCCAAACACGTAGCAAAGAGAGAGTCGAAAGTTGCTTGCGTCAGCATACAGTTGTGTTGAGCGCTGCCAGTACTTTGTTGGGGTTGTCATTTGATAATAGCAGAGGTTTATGATGCTTTGTGGTCAAGGAAGGAACTTGGCCGTGTCGCCCTAGGGTAGAGATGGGCGGGGTTTAGCAGTAGACGCTTGCTGACCAAGAGGTGTGGCGTGAGCCTGTCTTTGATCTGATTCGTTGTTGGAGATTTAGATTGACTGCATGTGAACATGTGCATGAGCTATACAATACATAGTAAGAGAGGAAATCATTATTTCATCTCATCAGGTTCTTGCTGTTGCAACTGAAAATCGTACTGCTTGTTTGGAAAAAAGTTATCTCGGAGACCTTGAGTTGTACTTGAAGGGTCCAGTAGAGACCGTCGAATCGTCGGTGCTGAGGACAAGACGACAGGACTCGCGAAGTACCGGACTGTCACTATGGACGTGGCAGGGACGCAGGAGCAAAAACGACGGTCGGGGAAAAGGAGATGGATCCGATCTCTACCAGAGGATCGTAAGGTACTGGGCTGTGCGTGTTACGTAAGTCTAGAAGTCAAAGCGTGACCTGAGAGATCGCACAGAAATATTATCTGTGCTCCAGCCTTGAGAAAACGTCATATCCTCTGTGGCGTGTGTCGACGTCAGCACCGAGGTCTATTGTTACGTGGGAAGTGTTCAAGAGGTCTTCAGGATATCTCCTGGTGAACAGATCAGACTGTCGCACGGACTGTATGAAGCATTCAGGAACCAGTGTTGTGTTATGTGAGTGTTGTGCATCACGTGGTCATTCTTTTCCCGACGATGGAAAGCAATAGATGGAAGGATAGAGACAGATTTTTTTACCTCCAGATTTCAGACCTTTTTAAGTTCGATCTGACCCATAACTTAGTCTTAATTATATTTTAATTATACAACGATTAAGTGATTTAATAAATCTAATCTTGCTACACAAGAAAGTAAGACAATTTTTAAGTCTTGGCCTCCCATCAAACAGCAATATATAGACAAAAAGTTTACAGCCAAGTTTTTCTCGCATTTCTCGTCTTGACTTATCTCGCAGCCACTTGGTACTCTCTAGACAGGCGCATATGAAAACACGGAAAATGACAATCTACACCCAGGTACAGGTAGACAAAAGCTGCACCTAGCCTCAGGTAGACAATAGCTGCACCTAGCCTTGGGTAGACACTAGACAATAGGTGCACCTAGAACTCGGGTAGACAATAGCTGCACCTAGCCTTGGGTAGACAATAGCTGCACCTAGCCTCGGGTTGACAATAGCTGCACCTAGCCTCAGGTAGACAATAGCTGCACCTAGCCTCAGGTAGACAATAGCTGCGCCTAGACCAGGTACACAATGACCTGCACAAAACGCTTCAGCTTTGTGTCTCAGAGCAGCAGCAACAACACCAGCAACAACAGCAGCAGCAGCAAAGATTAGAGTGACGACGGGGAAGAGGACGAAAATAAAATAAAATTAGGGACAGATACACGCGCGCCGTACATACATGTACACAATACGGACAGACGCCTGTATACACACATACATCATATATACATACAAATAAAAAAGATGGAAAGAAACAAAAACAGGGTCGGAGGTGGGGGGGGGGGACTGAACGGGGAAAGGGAGGAAGCCGATGGTACGACAGAGAGAGAGAAAGAAGGGCCATCTGATTAATTGATTTACCTAGAAGATTTGGTCACGTTGAAAAGTGGGTCTCCCAAGCTCAGCAAACGTCCCCAGAGGGGTAAAGCGGTGACGTGGCGTACACATATCGCAGCAAAATGATGCCACGCAGTGGGGGGGGGAGAAAACGGACACTACTGACAGTTGGAACATGTCTTCCTTCGCTCCCGCTAGCTGCTGATTGGGGAGTGGTTTCCGAGTCCATTCCCATCTTCTGCGTTCCGCACTCTCATAGCTTTTTTTCTGTCTCTCTCTCTCTCGCGCTTCCCCGCCCCCCACCCTTCCTTGCAACGCTCGCTCCATGACCTGCTCGTCCCTCCTCCCCTTGTCTTACTTCGATTCATCTCTATTCTTTTCATCTCCAAGGACCTGTTTGTCGCCCGAGCGACAACCGTTAAGTTCGTATTGTCTCCCCCTGGGAAATTAACTTCCATTAGATTTCTCTCCCTTGCCTTGAGCTAGCCTGACAAGACCTGCTGGTGCCGCGAGACTGCAAGCTTTGGCCTGTCGGGCGCTGAAGGGCTGGGTGAAGGGTCTCCTGCCATGGAAACCAAACAGCTTTGCTGCCTGTCAGGCCCCCCGCCGGCTGCAGAGGTCAGACGTCAAGCCACTGGCTAACCTGTCGAGAACAGTGGTCAGGTTCTAGCCGAGGGTGTTGTCGTTGTCGTCGCGCCAGCGAGAAATACAACGCAGCCCCACGTTCTGTCGACGCGAGGGATGCTAGGTAAAGGCGTCAAGCGAAGAACACGAGCGACGCTAAGCATTGGTGAGCTCCTAAGGGCGACTACTCGCGCCCCTAAAACTCGCCTCGGTTACACTTTGGAGATTAGACATCCTAGCCTTGCGCTGAGACCCGACCAGAAGGTTTGGGAGACTACAGAAGCCCAGGCAGAGCGTCAGAAATGCCAGTAAACCAACACCCAATCTTTTATTTTCTGCTTTTCTCCCCAGACGCATCAGCTGGACGCAAGTCACAACGCGCACATATCTAATGTCGAAACTTTACAGACGACCGTGATCATGAAAGGAGATGGAGATGGGGAGGTGGAAGGAAGCTTGTGGGACGATTTGTGAGCGTTGCGTCTGCTGATGGTGGGCGAGTTGTTGGATAGTTGTTTGTTCCTTAACGTCCAGTCGCAAACTATGTGCATATCAGGACGGTGTTATTTTAGTTTACAAAGTTTGCGTGCTTGCATACGTGGGACTGCTGTCGCAACAAAAGCTTCAACCCCACCCAGTCACATTATACTGACACCGGGCCAACCAGTCCTAGTGCTGTTCCCTATAGTGCCAGTCTTCTGGCAGGGCAGCTACTAGATTGCCAGTTTTTAAGTCTTAGGTATGACTCGGCCGAGTTGCGAACCACTGACCTCCCACCTCGGAAGAGGAAGCCTTAACCACTAGACTAGGGGTGGCTCGATAGCTCTGCGGATAAAGCTGCGGATAAAACTGTACGGAAAGTTGCTGGTTCCAATCCAGGAACGGCCAAGGATTATAAAAATGTTTTAACATTATTCAGAGTTCGTGGCCACCCCCCCCCCCCCCAACATTAAACTGCCTCTCCGTGTTGGCCATCTCACTGCAGCTTTCAGTCTGGTTGTTCTTAGCAATCGACTCCTTTCCCGTTCCCCCCCCCCCAATAATGTGAAAACACTGTTCCTCTCAACTTACCTGCCTATAAGGAGTCGCAGCGTCGTTAGGAGTGGGTGGGTGACTTGCCTCTAGAAGGACTACACTAACTATTTGCAGACGACGTGATTAGCGAGATGAAACAGCCTCTTGGATACAAACCTTAGCATGTATAAGTTCTTTTTTTAATAAATAAAAGGGATATGAAACGATATTGTGTTAAGATTATCTGGCTTTAGATAGCTGCAACTGGGCATTCCACAACAACAGGAACAAACAAAGACAAAAACAGAAGCAAAATATGAAGAACTAAATTGTTCTTGTTATCTTATTAATCTCATTGACCAGCAATGACAATGACGATCACATTATTATCTGTCTCTCTAAGGAACTATCCATCCGTTAAGCGTTAAACAAAACATCCCACAGGCTCTGTTTGCTGTCAAATTTGTGACTGAAAGGACACCAAGTAATGACCACACATGATACAACGAAGACAAAATACAAGCCCCGCCATTAAGTACGTGTCAGCCCAGGGGGTAATTACTGCTGAAAACCTGATAATCTCCGAGAGACTTGTACAGCTCGGACGTCAGATAGCAGTCCTATTTTTAGGTATTATCACGTAGAAAATCGGGAACCGAACCTACTCAAGTGCTTTGTGTGGCTGAGATATAGTTTTGTAAATTTGTGTAAATTTGAATTGCTTTTTATGTTATCTATTTCAAACTTCAGAAGCAAGAGAGTGCCTTATGTCTCATTTAGGCTGTGGATTGCTAAATCCATTCTGAAATATGTCTAAATTGAATAAGGATATACAATGCTTTTAGGCGAAAATAAATGTTCGTTGCCGGACAAAGGACACAAAGGGTTTCCAAATTTCATAACGATGTGTTTTCTGAAGTTTCCAAGTGGAACCGATCTTATCAACTGAAATTCACCTTGTCGGCTAAGGATTTGGGGGAAATTAAGAATTTTTTCACCGCTGACGTAGTGGTAAGGTACACGATGTCCCGTGACCTAAGTTCAAAAGGGAGTGGGGGTGTATGAGACCCCACTTGTTTGCGGGCCAGCATCACGGGGGCGGTGCGCCATCTCCCCCTCACTGCTTTACCTTCCCTATGCCAAGGGTCAGGTACCCGAGCTTGAAAACGCGCAGAAAAACTGGAGCCAATCAAAATACAGTCTTACGTAAAATATGCTAATCTCTTAGGCTCACCACTGAAAACGTTGCAGTTTCCTGGAAGATCTTTACTGCCTATACCCCACCCCACCACTCCCCTAAACCCACCCCTCACCCTTCCCCTAAACCCCCCCTCCTCCCGAAACACCCCCCTCTCCCTCCCTTCCCCCGCCCCCGGAAAGACCTGCGAAATATAGCTCGCCTTTTGATTGGCTCCGCTTTTTACACATCCGAAATAGAGCTCGTCATTTTATTGGATCCAGTGAATTAGAGCTTTTACGTGCTGACCCATTCGTAACAGGGTGAACTGGAGGAAGTGCGGTGTGCGCATGGGTATAGAACCAGCGTGTTGAGGTCGGAGGCCTGGTCTCTATAACCACTCAACACTTCGCTTCGCAGCTGACGGTACCCCCTAGAATCATCGTCTTCCTCTCGACCACTTCGAATTTTTAAAAGGCATTAAACATAACAACTAAAGCTACAACTTCCAACTACAACCACAACTGCAATCGGAACGACCACCACAACCAGCATCAACTGCAGCACCGTCACTTTTTCTGCTACTAGTCTAACGATTGTCCACTGCCCTCTGACCTGCGTCTATGGTTCATGCATTCAGCGGGGGGGGGGGGGGGAACCCAGCGCTCAAGGATCACCGAGTTCTTACACACTGCATGATCGCTGTACTCTTCCTGACGATTAATCTCCCCGTCATCCCTGCCGACGACTCTGGTCGGTTTTCGCAGCACCCTCTCTCCTACCCCCCCTCCCTCCCGCTCCACTCCGTGTCCTCTAGAGACGTGTGTCCGGTGGCGTGCAGCGAAGGACGGAAGATGCGAAGCTAAACGCGTTGTCAAGACAAAATTGATAACGTCCTTCTATTGTCCTGCTTCTGCCGGCTGGCTTTGTTCCAGCCTCAGATCGAGGCTGCGGCATTACAAATGATCAGTCGAAATAAATGCGTTATTAACAAGTGAAAGGGACTTGGCTTCTTCAGTAAGAATGATGGCGAGTTTGCATTAGATCACCGCTTGGGTAACTGACGTTGAAAGGGCGGGATTGGCGAGAAGACGACGAGATCCTGCCAACGACTTTCCATTATAGCCGAGACGCTACGGTCAATATAGATGGCTCACGGTGACGCTGGATGATCTTCGGTAACACTAGAACCACGCGGCTCTGAAATAAAGATGAAAAGCTTCAACAATTCATGCCGGTTAAAAACGTTTGCTTTCAGTTTAAATTCTCGCATCAGCCTCGTCTGTTTCTGCCGATAAATTATTAAAGGCCGCTGAATGAGTTTTCTGTCTTCCACTTCGTCCGGCTGTTTTGTTTTGCTCTCCATCTTGGTCAGTAGTCACACTTTCTCCATTCGCTGCTAGCTGTCAAGGTTTTCTTTTTTGTATCTGTTCATTGGCCTGTTCCCTTCCCGTCACTCCACCCTCCCACCACTCTCAGCTGTCCAACATTTAAACAGCCGCAAAGATTGCGTCCTTCTAAAAAGACTTTTAAAAACTTCGGCTCCGTTTCTATTATCTTGCTGTTCCCTTTTCTCAGTATTCCCTCCTTTCTGTATTTTCCTTCTCTCGCCCTTCACTCTTTTCCTTGGCCCCCTTCCCCATGTTTTGCTCGTCCGTATTAAAACCCATGCCTATACGAAATCAGCCCCCCCCCCGGCTCTCTATCCTTCTCTCAGAAAGAAAGAAAGAAAGAAAGAAAGAAAGAAAGAAAGAAAGAAAGAAAGAAAGAAAGAAAGACCTAAGTTTGCAGAAGCAAGGATCGCTAGTGAAAGTATAGATAATGACGTCAGAGCTCCTACAGTCGAGCAAAGGATCAGTAACGTTGTTTCCTAGCTTGACTTGGGCTATCCGCGTCCGCCACCCTGGCATAAAGACTGGGTTCTGCCACCGAGACGATCGGCCTGCAGCTGTCGAGAGCTTTGTGCTGTAGCCTGCCCATCTCACCGGGAGCTACTCTAGCGCCGAGCTGTAGGAAAGGCTCCCCGAAACGTTGTTTAAACCTGGTTCCCTGGAAGATGATGTAGCGTGTTTGCAGACAGACTCCCTTCCCAATCCTCTCTGCACCCCGTTCGACGCCTTGCCTGATGAGATGCGCAGCTTTGGTGCGAAAGCTCGGACTCCAGCGAGATCAGAACTCGGTGCGTGCCAGCCTCCAGAAGACATGGTGACCGAACGAAACCCAAAGCAAACGTCGCGTCAAATTGCTTTTGTCTGGCCTCCTAACACCGCATAATCTTCCTGTATCGGTCGCCATTAGAAACACGAGGTCCTCGGCAGCCGGGCTCGTGTTTCGCAGCTTCGATCTGCGATGCGCCCGCCACCTCACTCCTCTTCCGCTGTGCATTTTGTTCCCGGAAGTTATAACTCACCGCTAGGCGGCAGTGTTTGACGTCCTGCACACGCATCGGGCAAGACAATATGGCGTCGTTCAATTAGCGGCGAATTTAATTCGACTAGAAGCCCGTTCTCTGTCCTCAATCTGTTCCACAAAAAAGTCCTCGGCCACCAGGTCGTTAATCTGATTTCGATAAGGAAAACCGGTGTCTTTAATTATGTATTTTAAAAACCCAACAACAAAATTAGCAATAGAACCACTCTCTGAAACGATCCTATATCGAACAGGGGGAGACTCCTCCGCTAGACAAAAGAGATCCCATGTGCTGGTAGAATTTAAAAGAGAAAAAGTACAGGATTGGAACATATGTTAATTTTTTGGAGTAAACACGACTGTGTAGCCTTTATTTTGCGCCACGAGACGTCGCTTGCAGGAAATACTTATATCGTGACAGCTACATTTCGCGTCAACATTGCCGGTTCGATGGACGACTGGAAGTGCAAAACGACTATGGCGTCGTTCATAGCTTTGACTTCACGACAGGAAGGAGAAATGCATTCGCTTGGCCGCCCATCGGCAGACAATGCGGTTTCTTCTTCCGCTTCGCCAGTAGGGGCACTGCGGATGGTTCTCTGTTGTCGAAAACGAGTTGCATCCGTGACGAATCCATCGCGGCCAGCTTTTCTTCTGCTGGGCAAAGAGCAGAGTAGCCGAGACTCATCTGGCGAAAGGCCATCAAAGCACATTTTGGCAAAAACATGGCGTGACAAGCGAACATCACTGTTTTACGGTGCAGCTGGGAGAAGGGAGATGGTGTCAGAGTGGGAGTTGGGGAGGGAAGGGAGGAAGAAAAAAACTTCTGGCAACTCTTTATCTCCTGACGGTCGCTGGTCGCGAGAGCACGTGCTGACGTGGCCATCCATTCCGGAAACAAGGCTCGGGCTTTATCGGGCCAGGACGGGAGCTACCTACCGATGTGCCCATTATCCTATTAAGCCGGCCGCACGGGCCCGGGATAAGATGTCGCCGGACGGCGCGAACGCTGTGGCAATTTAACTATTAACCACCGGCTACCTGCGTCGGCCCCGACGGGATTCGGTTTCGCGGAGGGGGCGCTGCGCGCTCTGGCCTACAGTCTGCTCGTGAGGCCGTAATCGCGAGAGCAATCAGCGCGCGCTGTGACGTGCTGAAAGCCACGCGCCCGCTGGTGTCTGCACACGACACTGGGCACTTCTGCAAACCACGCTGTCGTCTCGCAAGCGTCATGTTTATTTATTAAACTTCTATTATCCAGTTAGTCCTTTTGCTGTTGTTTCCTGTATTCGAATCTATTGTTTATATTTATTTCTTAAATGTAAAACAAGGGAACTGTACCAAGCTAGAAAGGGACAAAGACGAAGACAATCTACATATTTCGGGGCACTACCCCTTCATCAGGACGACACAAAAACGACGACAAAACGAAAAGGAAAAAGACTTATCTGCAGTAGATGTGGCGCGTAGGCTGCAAAGCAGGAGAATGCTATTTATTTCTTGTTCACTTCATTAATGTGTTTATCTCGTCTATTGAGTCATTTCGTATCGGATTATGCGGTTTGTGATATGTATTGCCTGTTAATTTTTACCATTCGTGTTATTGATCGATTTTTTTTACATGTGCTATTTGTTTAAAAGGTAGACACGGCTTTATACATAAGGTGACAGATATGTTCGTCATCAAGAGCAACCAAACGTGCGTGTAGTATGCATGTGACTCAGTGGGGGAAAAGCGTTTAGTCTAAGGCTTCTCTTTATTGAAGACCATACATTCATGTCTACGTAGCTTAGGTTTAAACTTCTCAGAGAGGACTCTGCGAAAGGTGAACTGCATAACTTGTAGGCGAAGCGGCATCTTGCAACACAAAGAGCAAATTCGCAGCTTCGTGGTTGAAGTCTTGGCCTTGTCTACAGGTGTCAGTCAGATAGGGCGCTCTGTGGTGATAGGTGCCTGAGGGATAACGTTTTGATCTGTACACATGAGGGGGAATTGAAAGCGTGGGGGAAAATGTAAAAGACGCCTTAACAACTAGACCACCGAGGCAGTCTAACATGGACGGAAAGAGAAAATCTGGGAGTCCAAAAAAGTGGCCATCAGCGTGGACACAATCCCTCTTAGTTCCCCTTCTAAAAAAAAGGTAACAACTGTAAACGCCAGAGTTGCAGGACAGTACGCCCGGTAAACCACTCCAGCAAAGGCATCCTTAAAATCACACTCGGCAGACTCAAAGTCCGGACAGAAGAACTACTGGCAGAGGAACCCAAGCCGGCTTCAGCCCAGGGAGGAGCACATTGGAACAAATCTTCAACTGCTGAGTCACTGTTGAAAAACATCTAAAACATCAGAAAGACAGGTTCCACAACTGATCTACTGTAAGGTCACTGACCGTATTATGACAAAGGTCTTTGGCACGTACTGCAGTCGTTCAACATCAGAGAAGGCCAAGTTCAAATCACTGAAAGACTGCGTGAAAAACTGCTGTCACTCTAAACAAGCAGGTAGCAGCCACAGCAGGGGTCCGACAACGTTGCTTCAACGTCCTTGAAAAGATCTTGCGAGACTCTCCGCGAACACGTGTTACCATCTCAGTAGGAAGAAGGGTTGTCCCCAACCTCCGCTTCGCTGACGTCGACAGCAGCCAAGAACTGCAGGAATCGACAGACGGGCTTTGCAGAACGAGCGAGGGCTTACGACGAGCTCTAAGAAAAATACGGTGATGGTCAGCAGCACAAGGACATCCCCGCAGACATCATTTTGAGTAAAGACAAGCTGGAAGAAGTGGAAAGATATTTATAATCTATGATCCACCATGGCCGAAGACGGAAAATCGACGGCAAAGTCAAGATCTGACTACCCCTTGCCACAGCAGCAGTTTTAAATCTCAGAAATTATGGTGGAACAGCAAGATCCGCATTCCCACCAAGACCAAAGCATTGGTCGTATCAATTATGCGGTACAGTGTATCACTGTATGGGTGTGAAAACTGGAGTTCGACAGGTGAGTTAGAAAAGAAGATCGAAGCCTTTGGGTCCGAATGCTTCCGCACGCTTTTTAGAATCTCCTGGACGGAACACAAAACAAACGTCTATGTCTGCAACACAGTAGATAGACTGACTCATCTCCAGGAGCCTGTCTTCGCCACCAAGAAACGGAAACTGGCATGGTTTGGCCACACAGCACGTCATAACACACTTTATAAGACCATCTTGCAAGACAAACTGGAACACAGAACGAGGAGAAGAAAGCAAAGAAAAAGCTGGATTGACAAAATCAAGGAAAGGACAGCATTTGGCACCCCAGCTCTGCTACCGAGAACAGAAGACAGACCAGGATGGCCGAGATTGTCGGAAGCTGCATCCCGCATGTTCCCCCCCGCCTCCTCCTTCGGCGAGACGTGACGAGACGAGACGAGACGAGACGAGACGAGACGTCTATCGAGTCGTTCAAACTACTAAAAACTACTCAAAACGAAGATGTCACATGATATGCGGTCCCAGCAGGCAACGCGTGACGCATTAAGGGCTACATAATCATGCTTGCTCCCAAAAGGGTCTGAGGTTTTCTCTTTTAAAATTCTACCAGCATTGTGGGATCCCTTTGCTGAGAAATCTGGCACAACATAGAACTAAGAAGCGTCTCGTATTTATACTGGTCTCGATTATCTATTAGCACATCGCACGTGCATGACGCAAGCACGGGTATTTTTCAGAACCCATTTTCAAACCCAAGCAATTAATTACGCAGGAAAATGAAGTGCTCTTCTCCAGAGTGAGAGAAACGCAGACTGTGCGAGTACGTTTACTAAAGTCTTTCCAGAATCCGTGACGATACCCCCAAACAGATTTTATCCCTTATAGTTTAATCAATTGTCAGCACTTATTCACATTAGACCTTTAAATAGCTACCTGTCAGCACCAGTCAGTCCGAGCTTTAGAATGGCTAACTGCAAATAATTCTCAGGTGCCTGAGAGGTTTTGTTACTTCAAGATTTTTCGAATGTGGCTTTGTTGTTCCAAAGCCAGCAGTTTACATTTAGTTCGGACGAGCAGTTCTTTCCTACCCAGCAAGACATCATTGCAGCCGTCCATAAAATGAATTCGTCCTGGTTTTGATTCCTTTAAGTCTTTTTACGAAGGAGCGAATAGGGGCCGGAAAGGGGAGAATGTTTTTCATAATAACCTCCCCTTAAATGAACCTTCTTCCAAAGAGCCGACCTGGTCTCTTTTGTCTCCCGTTTCAGCGAAGACGGGAAACAACCCGTATAGGAGGAAATGGGAGGAGTCTGGGATTGCTCGCACACACACGTCACCGACAAAGGACCGCGCGTGCTGGAACAACATTTACGGCCATTAAATTAAGAAAACAGAGCGAAAAGGCGGACAGAGAATGGCCGGCGCACTCCTAGAAACGACATCGTCACCTGCACGTGCAACGCGCAGAGCAAGCCGGCTGCTGTCGGGAAGACGGCGAGCGTGAGGGAGGGTTGGAAAGTGCGCATTCAAGTACAAGTCAGGGTGAATTAAAGACGAAACGCTGTTGAAAGACCGAAAATATTCCAATAAACTACAGACACTGCAGAATCAGAAGTGGAAAGCTTCATCCCTCGACAAACTGTTTTCCACCCCAAGCGCACCAGCGCTGGCCAGGAACACCCTACCCCACGCCCTAGACTTCAGGCTTCCAGAAAGCAGGTGTGTTACTGCTCATTAACTGAATAAAGAAAGAAAATCAAAAGATTGTTTCGGGGTTCAATGTATTTCATATTTTGAGTTATTTATAGATATATTCACGAGCTTGCTTTATTTATAGATACATTCCATATTTTGAGTTATTTATAGTTATAATCAAGAGCTTTGCTTTATTTATAGATACATTCCATATTTTGAGTTATCTATATATTCAAGAGCTTTGCTCTATTTATAGATATATTCAAGAGCTTTGCTCTATTTATAGATAAATTCCATATTTTGAGTTATTTATAGATTAGGTTGCAACTCTGTTGATTCTTGGTTAGTCTCTCAAAGCTAATACCTAGCCCTGAGGTCGAATCCAGGAACACTGGATGGGAATGTTCATTTGCTTACATACATGAATTCATTCTTCCAGAAATGCGAACGAAACGCATGAAATATCGGAAACTCTGCTTACGTTACAGAGTCACGCGTTTCCAGATATAAAGATTAACAGGTTTGAGAAGTCTGTTTCCTTCTAAATGTAAAACGGAATATATTCGCCCGAGTGTACACCAAGCACACGCGCGCACTCACACACATGCGAGCGCGGCGGAGACGTATACACGCCCACGAACACTCCCACAAAACCTTATAGGAACTGTTCATGCGTAGGCAAGTCCGTTCCACTGAGAACACGAAAAATTGTTCATGTTTCATGTTTACATAAAGTAATAGATACTTAAAGAAATTAGGGGGAGAATGAACTGTGAGGGGGCTTTTCTTTTCCATTCGATTATTAAAACTTTGTTGATATGAAAGTTTCTGTCTCGTTCACATATCCATCCAGGAGCAGGCAGAATAAACACAAGCTATTCGGTTTTTAAATGGGAAATTCAAGAAACTTATTCCTGTCATAGCTGCTATTCTGGAATAAGTAAGCTATTCGGGGTTTTTGCATACGGGATCGGGCGCTTCAAAAAAGTACACAGACTGAGCTGTGGTTTGGAGAAGTCTGTAGGTTTAATGGTGGTGGCGTTTGATGCGATGTGAGCTGAAAACTGACACAGTAAACAAGAGTTCTTGCTCAAATTTTTTTTCCCCAGAGAAGGCGTTCCGTGTGCAGTAGCCGAGGGACAAAGCATGCAGAACGTACTGTTTTATGTAAAATTGAACCGAACGTAGAGCGTTTCACGAGACATAGGAATTCCTATGTGCTGGTAGAATTTACAAAATAAAAACAAAACACGCACACGTTAGGAACATATTCCCGACGCTTTTATCGTAAGGAATTTCTTAACAGAACAGGCGTGCACCTTTACTCGCCCAGCTTGGCCATATGCATAGGCCGACATGTAGCTATACTAGGACGCCCGTTCATTAGGTTAAGAAACGTCCACACTGATTCGCTGGTCCAGCTGAAGCTGCTGTTTATGGCGTGTAATTTGTCGCTGTAACCAATGCGATAATGCGCTTAACTGACAATTAACCGATGCTTATTTTATGCACGCTAGGATCGCAAGTGAAACTAGATTTTGACCTCAAAAACCCTGCAGTCGACTGTTTGCATCTATAAAACTGGCCTCTGGTCTCCTGCTGAGACAGGGTGCCCGAGGGGCCAGTTTTTATGAGAGGAGCAGTTCGGTCCACTGTACTTGGAGGTGCTATTAAAGGAATGCTCCATTACAGCAAGGCGTTCCCAAACACTAACTTATTTAGTGCCAGCAACAAGTCATTCTTCTAAAATCAAATTTCTACGAATAAATGAAAAGAGTTTGAAAACAGGAGTTTAATCATGTATGCCTTTTAGTGTATCTGTCCTCCCCTTTCGCGCCCCAATCACACGGGTGTGTGGGGCTGGTTTCATAAATACTCATAAACCATCCCCTACACGGTGAACAAGCAGTCTCGTGATGGGTGCACGCACAGCAGGGCTATAAGGGGACGCCACTCTATGGGCTTTCTGAATCACTGTGATGCTAACAAGGAACGGTTCCAGAGAACACCCAGGTCTATAAAGGGACGCACGGCCTGGAGCTAGAGTCATCCCCCTTGTCTCCTAGAGTGCAGTGCCCCTGTTCTCGCTATTGATCTCTAGGCATGCCTTTAGCACTGAAGAGTGGTCCCCCTTGCCGCTTGCAGACTTCCCAGTGCCCCTTCAAGCAGTATGTGACTGCGAGCACGCTTTTTCGCTGCATATTTTGTTGTTAAATAATATTCTTCTCAGTTTCTTTCCCATGGCCTGTGTACTGCTATTAACATGCAACGTGCCAAATTGGGCAGAAACT
>SMGT01000309.1:133774-172570 GCA_004794575.1 Lanistes nyassanus | reverse complement strand
AAAAAAAAAAAAAAAAAAGCCCGAGACCGTCCTTCGTGCTTGCAGGCAGCGCTCTATAAACAGAGTGGTGTATAAGCCTTCCCAACCCAAGCTCGCCGATTAACAAAACAAAGTACTTCAGGCTGCAGCAAAGAAAATTAAAATGAAACCTGTGCACCACACCCCTTACTCACCATTTTGCCATGCTGTGTGTGCTTCCTGCACATCTTACAGGTGCAAAAGCCCTATACCCCCCCCCCCAATCTTAGTAACTGTTGGAAGTAAAGATTTTACTTGGGGTGACGTTTGAATGGATTGCTCTTTCAGAATTAAATACGTCTGTAAATCAAAGCATCACACACACATGAGGCGTGGTGTGTTTGATTACCTCGAGAGTTAAAAAAGCTGCAGCCATTGTACCTCTGACGTGTCGTCTCACGTTCTCACCCTCACACGACCGAGGTTAAAATAACGACAGTGCGTAACTGGAAATAAAACACTGTATTGTGATGTATCAATGCATTCATACGACTGGAGCCCCCGTCTACATACAGTCTCCCCAAAGAATCACATCACTCAGTAATACAGCGGAAGAACGATTACTGATTACTATGGATTAGTAAAAGTGTGGCTTTTTTTTACAGGGATCCCCCCACCCCCACCAGGCTTTTATTGCACAGCAATCTAAGCTAGGCCTACACTTTAACTATTATAGAAATCCATTCCCATCACCTGGTCTTCTCAAACAACAATTAAGGAGGATAAACGTTGCTCAAGGGTCGCTGCGTACGAACAGTGATCATTTGCACGAAACACACAACACTCGACACACGGTCGTTCTACATTTAGTCCGTACAACAGTGGTACAACAGTCTGTACAACAAAATGGCCACCTCGCTGCTCAAGACATGACTTGGTAGGAAGCCTCTTCCCGGTCTTTCCATGATAACAGCAGACTTAACGTTGTCGAACTCTTTCCGCGTGTCATCGCCGAAGCCGGAAAACAGCGCCACTGAGTGGGCGCCATTCGTTGACATCACGCACTCACCTCACTGTATGACACACCAGGTCAACCCTTGACCTCTGAACTCGTTCCATGTTCCAGAAACTTACGGACCCTTTCATGGATCGGACCTCTAGTTCTCACTTTAAGCCACAGCCTCGCTTTTCCCCTTCAGATTCCATGGTTTCTCGTCGCCCGGTTGTGATCCCGATGAAAACAGACTATTCACATGAAGCTGATGAAACATTACTATTTTTTCACTGTAATCATGCACAAGTTCCTACATGATTTTGATGAAAACTGTATTTTACATCATTCTGATGAAACGCCATTACCGGACCGTCCTATGCGATACCTGATTGTAAAGAAAACTGTTTTACATGTTTATGATGAAATATTACTATTTCGTTTAGCCTCGTACATGATACATGATTTTAATGAATCATTTATAATTTATAGGATTGTGATAAAACCCTTTTATTTGTTTTCCTTCGTCTACACTGCAGCTTAGCGCATTCCCAGGGTTATCATCTATTGATACCATTATGGAGACAAATAGATTTCAGAACGATTGAAATAAATGCTGCTTGCAAGCTACCACAAGTGCAGTAATCTAAAATGTATTTCTAAAGATCAGTTTTTGAACATCAAAATAATTACAGAATTTTACTGAAAAACTAGTAAACAGTATGTACTATTTAGTGTCAGATTGAGTAACTGTATGCACTTTACACACCTACATATTTTTGTCGCATGTAAGTCCATGAATTTTCGTAGTCTCTATGTATCTTATAAGAAATGTAGGGAAAAAACCCATAAGCGATACAAAAGTCCAACTCAGGCTGAAAGAAATATTAATTAAGAAGAAAATTGTTCCTACCTGAAATCCACCCAGTGTGTATTCTGCGTAAAAGGCTGTGACGAAAAACATATCCAAGTGAATACAGCAAAATGGCGGGCGCAATAGTCTCACTAACTGTTAAACAAGACTGCTTGGTTCCGAGAGCACAGTTCATTTGGAGCTGCTACCACTTCCTATCACGTGACAGTCGTGACACTACTTGAGGCCGTACTGCGTCCTATGACGTGGCAGGCTGGGAGAGACGCACTTAGCTGTATGAGGTAAGTAATCTTTGCATCATTGTAATGCTCTATCATTGGTTATTTCCCCTGCACTGTTGAGTGAATGAGTTTCTAAAGCAGAGTTTCGGCTCGCCAGATATTAAAAGTTGACGGCTGACCAGGTCCGTTTCCGTCATTCAAAATGGCTACTCGCGCGAAAAGAAAAGAAAATATGCGAACGTTTTGTGAACTACAAGGATGGAGTTGTGCGTTATGTTACAGAGTCACAGTAGAACCATTCAGCAACAGATTCAAAGGGGAATACTCCTGATTACTGGATTTATTTACCTGTTTGAAATGGACAAGCAGTGACACCTGGAATTTGTTAAATTTTTTATTTTGTGCAAACAGTGAGTACATCTGCCACCAAATAGTAAGTACTATTTAACATTTAAAAAAAAAGTACTATATCCATTTAATGTGAAAGAATAGATCTTTCCAAAGATAAAAAAGTATTTTATTGTACGTTTAGTAGTTTTCAGGTAGATTTTTTTAAAAAGTGTGTAAACCCATGAGGCCTTGATCTTAATAGGTCTTAGCACTGTGGCTCCAAGGAGCTTTAGAAGAAGTCGGGTATGGTGTGGTCTAAGGGAAGAAACTCTACAGAAATATGATTCTTATATAACTAATAAAGAACAAATGAGGATCGAGCGCTTTAAATTATCAGAGGATAACTCCAACAAGAAGTACTGGTAACGTTAGGATCTGCATTGTTCCTTTCTTTCGACCCTCTCTTTACTACGTGTTTGGGTACGGTAAGCTCCCTTGGTCACATGCATCTGCATACGGTTATGTTGAGCGCTGCCAGTACTTCTTGCTGGAGTGATTCTGATATAGGACAACACCATTGACATCCCTTGCGGGCAAACCACTTTGTTGTGTTTTTTTCACAAAAATTTTTAAACTCATTGTAAAACGCTCTCCAAAGCGACGGCAACTGTAATCTATTGGCGCACCGTCTCCAAAGCGACGGGAATGAGTTTTAATCACCTTTAATCGAGACTGTCCATGTGTAAATAGCAATTGCTTGTACGAGTCACGAGTCGTTAATTGTCAAGAAACTTGGTAATATTTTTACCTGTCTGAAACCGCAGACGCACCTATTTCCAGGTTTTGCCTTAAAATAAGGACAGTAAGTTATATTATTTAGCGTTTTGTTGGAAGTGGTACCATAACTGCCAAAAGTTTCTCCGACCATCCACCCCATCTTGCGCGGATCTTTATTTTACAAGCAAAACAAGACTCGGTGCGACACAGAGGATCGCTCCCGATGGAAACAGACGATTTCCATGAACCTGATGAAAAGTTACTAAATGTTTTTTTTTACCGTAATCATGTATCATATGACAAGAGAAAATAGTATACTGTTTCATCAGGATCTAAATATAATTAAAACAACTGCATTTCACCAGATTCGTGTTTGACAGGGAGTTTTCATCAAGATCATGAAGGTAGCTGAACATTATTACGGTATTTAAAAAAGTAAAGTTTTCATCAGGATCACGCCTTAACCGGTTAGCGCAGATATTTTCCACGGCGGTGGAATCACGCATGCCAAGATAGTCCTGCACGGGCCCTCGACGATCCTATACACAGAATCACAAGTGCAGCCCAGCAACTAACTGGTGCAAAGACTAACTCTAGGGGCAAGAGACCAACAAGAGGCCTTCCAGTAAAGAGTAGCAACATATAGCAGCAGGCAGTTCCAGCAGGCAAGATGGCAAAAGGCCTGCTAACGTGTGATTTCGCACTTCAGGGGGATGGGGTCCTACTGCTAAAAGCTATGCACTGAAAGAACCACCAGACTAACAGCTGCAGTCAGATGGTCTGCACAATGCGCAGAGGATTGGATAACAGATATTACCTCGAGGGTTAAACACAGCCCAAACCATTCTGGTGGTACTTCACTGTCGGTGTTGGGTTCCTGGTAATAGAGAATGGAGCTTGCATGTTCAGGATGCATCACAATCCAGGAGAAAAGATCCGCCAGTCTGGAGGTCCTGGGTGGGAAACCTTGCGTCGGGCGTTATGGCCGCCAAAGCGGAAGCGGGCTGATCGCGTGCAGTCGATGACGTCACTCGGCAAGGCCGAGAAAGGAGGATGGCGAGGCAAGCTAGGCTCTGATGCGCCTGTAGAGCTTTGACGTCGCGACCAGCCTTTGCCCGCCATTACAGCGCCAGTACAAGTCTTCTGAGAAAACGGGGCCTGGGTAGCTCAGTTCGGAGAGCTGCGGACTAGCAGATGGAAGGTTGCTGGTTCAAATCCTGGTGTGGCAAAGGATTATTTCCTGGAGATAAACATTGTGCAGACTCTATTCGGCCATTTCCCCGCACATTAAACTGCCTGTCCGCACTGGCCATCTTACTGCAGCCATCAGTCTGGTGGTGCATAGTTTAGTAATAGGACCCCATACCCCATAGTGCGAAATCACCGCGAGGTGAAAGCACTGTCCCTCTAAATAACCACCACCACCACCTTCTGAGAAAACTGCTGTCAGAAACGCCTAAGAAATGGAAGATATACTAGCCACCACTACTGCCCCCCCCCCCTCCTGTTTTCGCACCCTGTCCTGATGCCCGATCGACTTTGGACCTGGGTGCACAGACTGCATCCCCCCCCCCCCGCAGCATCTGTATGTCAGTAGCTTTTCTTGTTTACTAAGGAGTGTGGTGCAGACGATGAGGGGTTTACTTGGCTTCACCCCCCACCCCCGGCCACCACTCTCCCACCACTAACCTATGGTTGGTAACCCAGCAGGTCGTGCTTGGTTTTGAAATATTTAATGTCATCCACATGCCAGACTTCAGGAACCGCAGGACGACGACGACACAGCAGTTCAGGCATCCCACGAGTTTCTGAGCCTACAGAGAACACTGTCTGGTGTCAGTGTGTCGCCCGAGGCTGTCACGCAAAATGGCCATATGTTTACCGAGCGGGACGTGTGGGAAGATAATTTAAATGGGCCATTTTCCGCTAGCGAATACAGACAACTGTCGGCGTTCAAGCCCACGAACACTTTGTGGAGTATCGCTTTTCTGTTTAAAATCCATCTTCCCGAGTTGCTGTATAACAAACCAGGTGGAAGAAAAGGCTTAAAACCCATTCAAAACATTCGCAAAACTAGATTTGAAAAACCCACCCGTAAAAATCCAGAACACCTGGCTCTGGCAAGATAAATCAATAGACTGGTTGGTTGACTGCCTCCGGTAGGACATGCCGGACAGCGGGCAGATTCGAGAAGGCGTCATGAACGGCCAAACCTCAAAGCAAAATGTTTGATGATTTTTTCGTGCAGGCAAGCAAAACGGCTCCTGCTGGATTAATGCTCATATTCCTGATCCCTTTACAACCGTATTTGAAAGTCGGAAATTCCTTAATTAAAGGGACTTAAGCAATGCCGACTTTTCCCACCACTTTCAAAACTGTTCCTCCCCCGACAACCAAATGTTACATAGTGGCGAACTATCAGGGTACGCTGGTAGCGAGGCCTGCCTTGAAACTGTCCAGGGATTGCTGTAGACTGAGATTGAAGGAAGAGAGAGAGAGAGAGAGTGGAGAGGACAGAGTGAGAAATCAAAGCTCAAAGAAAGATTGTGCTCGTTTCGAGGTTTCCACATTTGCTTTCTCGTTGAAATTTCGCCCTCGCGTCACTCGCGGCAGACGACAGCGCGCGTGTTGACCACGAGGCTCCCAGACTGTCGCAAGCGACGTGTCGTACGTATGGCGTTGACTTGTCGCCACTCATTTCGCAGTTCCACCCGGAGCAGAAGAGGCTGCAAATCGAAATATCTGTTGACTGTATGACGCACGTTCCCTCCCCCAAACCCCCTCGCTCGCTAAATTCAGTCAGCGCCTGCACACCGGCGAATGGGTCCTTTTCAAACGTGGAGTGTGTACTCTACATTAAATTTTGCATTACACGGTCAAAAGCGCAGCCTGCTCGAATGAACTGCCGGGAAGAGAATTTTCCTCGCACATATGTACTCCCCACCCCGCTCACAAAACGCCTACCCGTCTTTTTACCGCTTGGAGGTCTCTATACGGCCGGAGAGAAAAAAAGCTGGAACAGCATTTAAACGGCACTAGAGGTGTTTCGCTGAAAAGCCGCGATTTAAAAGGTCTTTACAGGATTCTAGCTTTCATAAGCCCGTGCGAATGCAAATCCCGGTGGTTCTTTCTTTAACATGGGCGTCGCACGGAGACATTTGTTAAAGTTCTCGGGTTCTGAACCCTTGCTGTAGCCTCGAGGCAAATTGTGCCTCTCTAGCAAAGATTGTTAAACCTCATTTTAAAAAAAAGAAGAAATAATCCTTATTAAAAAGGAGACTGCCATTGACTGTAGCCACGAGGACATTTTTAAATGATACGTCCACAACGCTATAGAAATGCAAACATGCCATACTTGTGCAAGCTTGCGCGAGCGCGCGTGTATAAACACATCTTCGTCTCCCTTCGCTGAAAGAAGTTCAAAGGCAAAGAAAGGAGATTAAAAAGATTCCAGATAACTGGCGTGAAATGCAAGGAAGCATCGATGAATATTTTCGATGTGAGCTAGTAAGAGAGTGGTAAATAACACATGCATATCTGGCATAGTCCCTGTTGGGCCTCAGCTGTCATGGGTCGCTATTTATAAAGTCCGCACTAGTACCTACAATCATGTTTGATAAACTCGAAAGTCAGCCTCAGACATCGCAGAAGGCCATCAGGTGCGAAACTCTTTATGTAGCCAGAGTTCCTCTCAAAGGATTATTGGTGACGTTATTGACCCTTAGACGCTATGTCGCTTAGCACACGGAATAAGCATTTTTTTCCCTCGGGGTTGGCTGTGTTACTTATCGCACCAACCAACCTTTTCTTCGCGGGGTTGAAACGTGCGTGGATCCGCAGCCATAAAGCTCTTGTGTAGGAATATCAACAGACGATAACATTGAGCAGTCGTCACGGCTTCCGAGGCAGCCCCGCATTTCTGCTGTTCAAAGGTGAATCTTTTTTCACGCTGGAAATTTTAAATTTGTAAATGCCCTTTCATGAAAGCATTGACGTCTTTGCCACATGTTTAACGCAGTTATGCATCAGCATGATTGAAAATACTTAAAATGTTTGACCGTATTTATTCCTTTTCTAAATGGAGGCGGGTTTTTGTGCAGCTATCTACAAGATACGTGCAAATGTAGCCCTCTTGAAAATCACCACAAAACTTCTTCAGAAAAGAGACAACCCACAACTCTACTCCACTTCCAAACTGTGTTTTTTTTTTGCCTGAGGCTTTTTCATCCTGTTTCCAGAGAATAGCAAAAAGGGTAATCTCGTGCTGAACATAAAGTGCATCAGGTGTTAAGATGACTTATCAACGCAAGTTAATATCGTGCTTTGAAAAAGAAAATGCTGCCATCACTGCGAGTCACGTGATGCGAGTCACGTGATGTCAGCAAGCAAATTTTGCAGCTTCGCTTCATGCGCGGTCCGCACGTGTATACGTGAGTATGAGTGTGCGCGCAAGGAGACTCCCGTAGCCATTTGTTTCAGAAAATGGGTTTGGTTTTACGAGGGACAAAGCTGACATCCCCTTCTGTCAGATTTTGTCTCGTGGAGATCACATAGATCATACTAGTCCTGCATGTATTTCGTGTGGACTGACTGACTGACTGACTGACTGACTGACTGACTGACTGACTGACTGACTGACTGACTGACTGGCTGGCTGGCTGGCTGGCTGGTTGGCTGGCTGGCTGGTTCGCTGACTGGCTGGTTCGCTGACTGACTGGCTGGCTGACTGACTGACCCACTGACCCACCCACCCACTCACGCACATAAGCACGCACACATGCACAAACGCATGCACGCACGTACTCACAACCCATCCACGCACCTTTAATAAACAAAATTATTCTGTATCTTTCTCGTCCAAATACTTTCAATGGTTTCTTGTCAGACACATTTTAACACATCCTTGTTTCGTTTTTATTTTAAATCGTGTCTTCACAAGAGAATTATGTCCCCTGAATGCAAAACGCGAACTGACTGGCGTTACGGCTGCAGGTGAGAGCAGGACGCGACCCAGGAAGAGGCGTGAAAAGCTGCTCTTGTTGGTCTCGGGGAGAACTGGAGAAAAAATTCTTGATGTGCGTGATGAGTGTCGGTGGTGGCTGGGTAGTCTGTGTGACAAACCCTCGTCCCAGACGGCGGTGCTTCACGCACTGTTCACAACCGCTGATCCGCAGATTGCCTTTTTATTCCTACTGCTATTCAGCCGCAACACCCACAGTCGGAATACGTTTTAGTCTGTTCCTGAGCGACCAGACACTTTCGCTCGGCTCTAATAGTGTGCTGCGAACACGTTTTAAAGTTAATGATAGTGTATATCGCCAAAGTTCATGTTCTCTAATGAGCTCTGCCATGGCCTGGCTACTACTTCTGGCGTGACTGCGCCCTGTCTTTGTAAATCACTAAGCGTCAGCTGTTCTGTTCACACGAACGCTAGCCGCCAGTTTGTTGTCTATTATGGCCATCGAGCATTAGTGTCAAAGGTCGAGGTCGTCTATCGGGTGACGCGGCAAGAGTCTCAGGCGGGCTTGTGAGTCGAAAATCGGAAGCATTTGGCGTTTTTGTCGCTTTGCCTGATACTATGGTCTTGACTTTTGACAGTGAGCGATTGGCTTTAATCCATGTAATAGCTTGCACAATGCTTGGCACCGTCTTACGGATGATATTAATAAAATCTGCTTCATCTGCTATAAGAGTTACTTCCCTTGGTTGGTGGAAAATGCTGTGTTCAAGAAGGAGGAGAAGAACAGGGCTGGAGACTGGGTAATATTTTAAAAGTTTTAAACACTGACTTGCAGACAAGACATGAAAAAACATTGCGCTTCATAGCAACCCAGCCACTGTCCCATCAGTTGATAGTCTTATCGCGTCCGCCAACAGTCAGTATGTAGTCGATTTAGAGTATTCTATTGGGTGTCGACGAGTCGTCTCCCATACTCGCACGTACACAGACAACTTAGGTCAAGAGAACCACAATGAGCCAGGTGGGACAAAACACTGCATCCCTCGAGCTACCATAGGTCTACAATCTTCCGAAGACATCAAATAACCCAATAATGGAGCGAAAGATAATTTACACATGAAGTTAGATTTGATTAAAATTATAAATGCGGCTTGTATAAGGGAACTTGCTCTGATTTTTTTTTACGCTTCAGTCAAAGCTAGATCTATACATTTGTAATCAAAACAAATTACCACCATTTGCTGTCTACAGTAACAACAAAAATATTTACCAAGAAGGCTTGCATAACCTATCCGACTGCCACTCTATGCAAACACTGATCGCTTGCAGTAACGCTGTCTTCACAACTGGCACAGCAGTCTGCCTGCAGAAGGAAACTCCCCGTGTCTCAGTGGATTTGCATGTCGTCGGTGTAGACGAGGTTCCATGGCTGTCTTCTTTGATAACCGTCGTCGAATTATCGCACGCGCTCTGCGAAAAAGCCTGCAGGAACACAGCGGCACCGAGGACTGGTAGGTGCTTACGTTCACGTCAGCCGAGAACTACGCAATGGACACTTCCGATCTTTCTGAGCATCTGAGGCGGCTGTTTGCACAGAGCTGCTCCCATGGCGTTCCACACAGCTGAAACGACCATCCACTCATTGCCACAATCCATTATGCCTTCTTGTCACCTTCAGAAAAACAGCGGTCTCCACCACACTCTGATTTCTCGGTGCCCCTTTAGCCCAGGTACTTTCCACGGCAGAGCGCAACTCGCAACAGTCATTCACCGGGTCCTCTTGTCTTCTTCAAGCTAAGGCTAGAGTCGCAGGTGTCCTCTGAGACATATTACAACAATGTGCAATAAGAAAGTCACAAGGCGCGCTATACTATGTCAGGCGATAGACCGACATACAAACTGCCTGAAGGACAATTTCCACAGGAAGCTTTCGCACGATGGGGGAACGGAGTCTATACACTGACAGAACCACCAGACTGATAGTTGCAGTCTATACACTGACAGTGTCGACGTGCGGGCGGTACCTTATCTTACTGGACTCGACTTCTCCAGAATTACTGGACAAACTTTTATGGTGATCTCGTAAAATGTAGATTTAATTGAGCAATCGTCACCAAAACCTTTACTGATTCAGGTCAATGGTTTCTACACCAAAGGATGACGACGCTATGAAATAATGTGAATAACCAGAGAAATCTACCGAGGGAAAAGATTCTCATACACTGATACATTCGCTCAGTCTCTCACAGGCAAAACACTACTAGCTCAAGAGCCCCCACCCTCGTAAAACACACAACTGCAGCGAACTGTTATTCAACATATATTTCAAACACTAACTGGCTCGACAACATCAAATATATCTACAGATTATTTACAGAGAATCACCGTGCTCGTGTCTAGGGTAAGACGCTGTCTGATTACGTCATACCACGTGGTATCAGACAAAGGAAATAATCAAATCAATGCAAGAGGGGAAATCAAACTGCAAAATCGGCCTATGATCCCGCTCTATCCACAAATACAGTAACAAAGCTACCAGAATGAATCAATAAGTGACCATCACAAGAGCACCTACTCTTGTCACTATGGAAACACTACTTTTCCGCAGAACACAGTTACGATACGTGACCGACACAAGAGCACCAACTTTGATCACTACCGAAATTACTGCTTAACTGCAATACGCGACTCTAAAGCTATTCATCGACCGACACAGAAGCTATGACACTGTACGACCAGCACTACCTCTCTGAACCCTCTTTTGGCATACCCGCCCGGCCACTAGCTTATGACGTCACCTGACTCCGGCAGGATAAAATCACCTATCTTACATCAACTCGAGTCCCAGACTCTAAGATAAGTTTTTGGACAAGAGCAGTCTTACCTATAAGGCACAGTCAACAGTCCCTTACTACTTTGTCTCGTAGTCGGCGCAATACACTCCAATGTATTCGCGAGATCTGCTACTGAAGCTCTTTCCACGTCTTTGGCTAAGATTGGCAAGGGTTAGAGGCTCGTGTGTCCTCCGATGTGTCGATCCCGATCGCTCTCCTATCCTGTGTCCCGGTCGCTCTGTGTGTATCGCTCTGTGTATATCTAACGTTTTTACCTCCTTATGTAGTAAGCGTTCTGACGCACTAACCTCAAGTAAACCGGTTCTAGCCAGACTAGGGGGAGCAGGGCGACTTCCATGACCAATGGCGTAGCATTACCCCTACCTAAGTGTTCAGAAAGGGCGGAGCGATTAACCTGGTGATGACGTATCTCTCCCCTACTAGCTGACAAAAGGGAGGAGCTAAAAGGCTTACCTAGGAGTGACAGGTAATAGCCTAGGGTGACATGTGACAGACAGAACCCTCAGACTGAGAGTTGCAGTCTATACACTGACAGAACTACCAGACTGAGAGTTGCAGTCTATACACTGACAGAACCACCAGACTGATAGTTGCAGTCTATACACTGACAGAACTACCAGACTGAGAGTTGCAGTAAGATGGCCAGTGCGGTGAGGCAGTTTAATGTTCAGGAGATAGCCATGGAGTCTGCACACAGTTTAATCCAGGATATATTCTTTAGCCACTTCTGGATTTAAACCAGAAATCTTCCACACGCTAGTCTGGAACTCTGAGCGTAGAGCTGTCGAGGGTCTTTAGCAATTTCCAAAGGCAGGTAGGTGATTTTAAAGGGATGGTGCTTCAGCCTTGGCTGATTTTGCACAATCGGGGTGGGTGGGTAGGTGGAGGATGGGGTCCTATTATTTAGCTATTCACGTCCTCCAATAGTTAATATGTCACGGACGTACTGACTGATTTGTCACAAATCTTTAGTGTGAGGCCTTTAAGTGTTGTCTTTGCCGTCAGTACACAATTTTACCAGAGATCTTATGTCAAAGGTATGTGAGGTACGTAGTGTCTGATGCAGAGACCGCATATCAGAGGTATCTGGTGACAAAACTGTTGAATGCTAAGAAAGCGTCGGTTTCAAACAATCAGTATGGTTGTTCCCTCCTCCCTCCTTCAAAACAAAAACTTGTAGCATATACAGAAAATCCTTACAGGAAAGAAAAGCCGTTGAACTCTATGCAATAAGATTTCGTGCGTTTGAAACATAACTGTAGTGCTATTGAAATGAGATAAACTGCAGTAGCAACAGCAACAATAGCAACAATCTTTAAACCTGACCTCCCTACAGCGAAGATTAAATGTGGTGAAGGAGAAGGTACTGTAGCTTTGTTCTTTATCCTTTCTTGTTTATTCTTGTTGTTTTTGTTGTTGCTACGGGTATTGTTAATGTTTTTTTAACTGAAAGAAAACAAGACAGTCAATCAGTTGCCCTAATAATACATCCTAAATGGTTGCCTTTAGCCTAACAGCAGGTGAACGAACCATACGTTTTTAATTAATACTACCTTGAACACTTTCGGTGCACGCGCAATGCCTCCAACCTCGCACTTACGGCACGGACCGGTACTTCAAAATGTGACGCTTCGCGACCCGAACTGATTCATACACGAAAACCTAATTCTACACAGCCTGAACAGAATCGTAGAAAAAGCAATGCCCTTCATCAAAGAATGTTTGCCCCCAAGGAAAGCTTAAACCCTGAACTCGTCGCTCGGCGATAGACCGTGTGCGGTGCGGACGACCATTCTTCCAAGGGCGTTTGTGGCTCGAAGATCTTCAAAAATTGTCATTGCTGGCCCTTAAGGGAGGGTGTTTCCTTTCACAGTTTAGCCAGTTCATCCAGTGGTGATTCAAACCGAGGCGGCATGACCACCCTGCACTTCGTCAGTAGCCTTCCTCCTCCTCACAAAAACACTCAATCCGAAAATCCTACCAGGGCTGGAACGCTGGAAGGAGCCCACCGCCTGCCCTGAAGGCTATCGGTCATGTCTTATCCACACCTGTGATCCCAGCATTTTATCCCACCGACGAAATCTTGACCTATGACTCCTGCTGTCAAGGCGTGCATGAATGAAGAAGTTTCCGCTGTTTTCCAACTGCTAATGAGAGTTATCAGCCTTCGGCCCTCTGTCGTTCGGAGTGATCTTCCCGTGAAAAAGTGGAAGTGAATTGAGGCAATGACAAGAATACAGAATGTCTGGCTAACTGCTTACGGCTTTGACTTTAATTTCCCGTGTAGACAACATCCCTTGGTATTCAAATGTCCGCAGCTTAACAAAAGCAGTCTTAACACTGGTAACTGTACGCGCCGATTAGCACAAATACAGGAAACCATGTAAGCAACCTGGAATGACAACGCCAGAAGAACATTGAGAAAAAATGTTCAAATATCAGAACAAATGACTGCTACATGGAGTGAAAACAGTAAGAATAATAGATAATCTGTACCAAGTTAGCACATAAACAGACAGTCGATGTTTCGGGGCACTGCCCCTTCGTCAGGACAAGAAAGACACAAAAGGATACACACACACAGAAAACTAAGAGAGAATTATATATAGACACTTATCTTGTGTGAGTTGGGATGAGGAGACAGCCCTCAGAACAAGCCTACAAATATTCAGCCTATTGGAAACGGCAGTCAGAGAAGAATTTTAAGTCACGACACAGCCTCACAAAAGACGCAGTTAAACTGTGCTCGGGTGTTCCCCAAGCAAGGACTTGACCAATGTGCCGGAGAGAACTGTATCGTTTGAAACGTTTTCTTAGTTCATTTTCTCTACGCATGTGCACGACTGTTTTTCCTGAACCAAGGATTTCTCGTCTGTGCACATTACTTAAATAATTTTTGTATGTGATAGTACATGTAGGTGTGTATTAACTTAGTAATAATAATTTCTTTTCAAATGTCCGAGATGACTGCAGGCAGGATGGTATGTAATTTATTTGATGTGGTAATATGTTGAGTTCAAAAAAGATACTTTGAAGTTATTTTGTACAGTTATTAACAATTCTGACCCTATGTATTTTGTACTATGGTGAAGTAGGCCTGCTACCTGTGATCTTTACTTAAGGAGCACTGTAGCTGCGTTGATTAAAGTTCAAATTCAAGTTCCGTTCACCACACTTCACGCGGTCAATCATTCAAATAAGAACAATTGGTAATTTTAAATATAGGGTTATTTTTTTACAGTCGTGGTTGAATAAGCAAATGAAAAGCAAAATAAGACTTTTTATCGGTTTTAAAGTGGAAAACTGCGGTGTCAAAGCTCATCACGCGCTCTCGGCTCCGCACTCTTCAACACACTTGCCCGAGAATTGTCAACAGCCTGGAACAAGGAGGTGACGATTTAACACGTAGAAAGGTCACCAAGTTAAGCTACCCCGTGTGAAACATTTCTTGTGGGGCAACACTGTAAAACAATAATAAGTAGGAGCCGCTTCACGTGAGTCCCAGAACTTTTGTTGCGGGGCAGGGGGACGAAAAAGAAGACAAAATCCATATAAACTCGAACTTTCTTAAGCTTCTGATGAAATAATTGTCTTTCGTTATCAGGGAAGTCGATTTCTTCTTGTCTGTTTTTTTCCGTACGAGACTCTGCAAAGACGAAATAAGAAGAACCTCTTGCTAGCTGACGCAGCGATCAAGCAAATAAAAACAAACCAAACCGAAGCTCCGAATGAACGAACGAATGCAACAAACTGTGTGTGCAGAATCACCGAAGAGCTGAGTGATCGCGTGCGTGCGTGGGTCAGTCAGTCAGTCAGTCAGTCAGTCAGTCAGTCAGTCAGTCAGTCAGTCAGTCAGTCAGTCAGTCAGTCAGTCAGTCAGTCAGTCCACCGTGGGAAAAAAGACACACATGCGTAGACGCATACAAATGGTTGTTTACACACAGGAGTGCTTGCTCACGTGCACTCCTTGCTTAAGTACACTCCTTGCTCACGTACACTCCTTGTTCACGTGCACTTCTTGCTCACGTGCACTCCTTGCTCACGTACACTCCTTCCCATACAAAACAGCACCTGAAAACGCACCCTGAACACATAAGAAAAAAAAACTATAAATACACACCGACACACACAGGTTTGTAAATTGGTAGTTCAGAGGACTAGTACCAAACACCCCACTTCTGGGGACTTCTTGCCTAATGAGTTTAGAAGAAAAGGAAAAGCAGTTTCATAATCAGCCTGAAACACAAATCCACATAAATAAATGTATGTGCATACTCAAGTGCATACGTACACACACGCACACACACTTATGCACTCCCTCTACACAAAGCAGATCACAGCCACATTCATGGCATACGTACAAACATGAGCGCACACGCGCACGCACACACGCTTCCATAAAGATATATCAAGAAACAGGTTCCGAGAGACGAAGAAAGAGGAGACGAAGAGAGAATGAGAGAATCGATGGGCTAAGAAAAAGGTGAAGGAGGAAGAAGCGGGTGGTGGTGGCGGTGGCGGCGGTGGTGGTGGTGGTGGGGGGTGGCGGTGGCGGCGGCTTGTCTTGCCTTTGGTGGCAACAAAAGTCCCGTTAGACCCTCCAGCCGCCATCCCTTTGAGCAGGCTGGCACAACACAATAAGCCGTTTTCTTCAAGAACTTCTTCCAAAAGGCCCTGCCCAGGTAGGTGTGCATTCAGGACTCGCGCTTTGAAGCACCGCTTGCCTGCAACACGTTTAAAACAACTGCAGTGTGAAGGCAGCTTAAAGGACCCTTGACGAAGGCAGCCCGGCGAAACAGCGGAAAGAGGAGCCCCTCCACTCGGGACAGCTTCCTATCGTGGACAATATTCAGCATGGAAATGTAATTATGCCATGCGGCGGTCACCAGTGATTTTTCTTTAAATTTGCTCCGCGTGGAACTCTTGCAGCTTTCCTAGAAACACAAAGATGTTGTCCGATTGTGTCCAGTGTTGTTCAGAAATCTCTGCCACCAATGGTATGTTTGCGTGCACTTAAAAAGTAAAAGTTACGAGATGAATGGACCTAAGAAAGAATGATAAAAACGGCCGTCATGTAATGTTTGAAAGTCGCTGGTGTTAATTAAAAAAAGAACAAACAAAAAAATGGAGGGGGTGGGTTACCTTGAATTGGTATACGGAATGTTCTTTTCGTTTTAGTTTAGGACTTTTGTCTAAGAGGCTACAGAAATCTGAATAAATCATTTTACAGCGACTGCTTTTTGTGGCCTTTGGAAAGATGCTTTGACCAGAGAAAGCTCTGCTGGAGAGAACTGTTTGTGTACAAGGCCTGTGTTGCACGACGGTTCTTATCTGCTCTTCTAGTCGTAAGAGAAATGGCAGGGCCCATTCGCCTAGTTTATTTTATGTGCACCTTTACTTGTGGACAGAGGTGCGAATAGCCATGCAACCCGCCACTTTCCTTGACATCATTAGCCTCACTGAGTAAACTTAGTTGTAAGATGAGTGAACATGTTGACCGCCAGGGAAATTGTTGCCCCCGAGTGAAATTTTAAACGTTTTTCCCAACTGATGTTTGACGTCCCGCCGCAAACTATATAGCTACATATCAGGACCGGTGTTCCTTAGACAAAAGTTGACGTGCCGTTGCATCACAGGTTTCAGTTCCACCCAGTTACATTATACTGACACCGGGCCAATCGGCCCTAGTACTGTTCTCTATAGTGCCAAGTGTCTGGCAGGCCAGGTAATAGATGGCCAAGTCGTGCGTCTTAAGACTTGGTCGGGGAGCGAACCATCAGCCTCCCGCCTCTGAAGCGGATGCCTTAACCACTAGACCACGAAGCGGTCTCCCAACCGTGTAAGGTAATAATTTTTATGCATCTTCAATATGTCAAAGGAGTGCGTTTTATGGTGGTGGTGGAAGGGGGGGGGGAGTACCTGTCCCTTTTTGGCCAATAAAATATAAGGCACCTCGTCAGACTCAGCGATGGCCCATAGGGAAAAAGTGATTGAACGTCAAGCCATGACAAAGGGGAAAACAAGCCCCATTTCCAGAAAGTATATTCATATCCACAGCTTCAAACCTGATAAGTAAAACGATTCCTTAAGTAACTGAATACGACAAAGATCATGGTAATATATATGATGTTAAAAGATATACATACGTTAATACATAAAGTTGCAGAAATGATTGCATATACTCATACTATTTTAGTATCTCGGTTTTATAAATCCCTTTCGAATTATTTTTTCGAAAGCAACGCTGTTAGCATTGCTATAGTCTAGTTTGGTCTCAGAATTTACCACAACAAAGACAGATCTCATTTGCCCCCTCGTTAAAAAAACCCAGCACTTCTTTTAGTGCAAATAATTATGACAGTTTGTTTCGTTTGTTATTGCACAAAGACCTAATCCGCACCTAAATCGGAACATTATTTATTTTGTCTCTGCCTCTCAGTCATTGAAACATCGAATCATATACCCACATGGGTAGACTTGGATATTATTTGCAGACAACATGTATATAACATAAAAATGACACCAGTTTTAGCTCAAAGAGGGAGGTGTTAAAATACCCTTGCCATGTCTCTCATCACAATTAGGCAGGCCAGATGTAACAATAAACACGCCAAGATCATGTGACAGGAACAGAAAAGTCCAGAAAACGCAGGCTCCACTTGGTTCTCCTTTAACCTCTCCCTCTCACCAACCCTCCCTTGCGCGTCAAGTCCGTTACGAGAGGCCAGTAAGTTGCAGAACATTTCTGTGCCCAGCCACTGTGTCGGCGGATGGCAAGCGTCTCTGAAATGCCTTTTGCATGTAGCTGTCACTCGAGAGCATCTTCACTCCATCCAACCCTTGCCTCACACATCGACGGGAAGAAGGTGGACAGGAACACGGCTTCTGGCAGTAAAGCTGGAGCCGTTCTCTGGCAAAACACAAATAGACTTGTCATCCACAGTTCCGAGTATCTCTCCCTTTTTTCGGCTACTCCCCAGGCCTCTCATGGCTAGTTCCTTTCCCTCTCACTCCATCTCCTCGCTGGTCGCTGCCTGTCTTTCGTTTCGAGTCCTCTAACCTCGCGCCTGCGCAGAACGCTTCGAGAAGCAGACGAAAGGTCCATAGAATAGCGGAAGGCCTTATTCGGCAGTTTGGTGCAACTGGAAAATGGCATAACGTGGTTCATGAAGAGTCGAGCACCACTCAAGCCCGCGGACCCTTTGCAGAAGAGTCAGCTTCATGCTGCTGCTAGGGGCTGGAACAGCGGAGAAAAGAGAAGAAGCAATGGGTCCCTAAAAACGTCGAGTGGGCAGGGAAATGGAAAGGCAGGAAGTGCTTTCTGAGGGAGGGGAAAAAAGAGTTATGCGGGCAACAATAAAGAGATGAAAAGCAGTCTCTAGCTAAGGGAGCTAACTCGTCTGCTGCACTTGTGGTTGCTTTCCCTGCTGAAGCTCTGGAGCTCTCGAAAGCCTGGTGCTGCGCCTCGTCAAAGCTAAAAGCTCCCTGGAAGTACTCTCGCAGCCTCTATATAGAACTCTGCCGGCTGGCTGTAGCTGTCTTCCAGTGGAATGTGCATGAATCTTTGTTCAATGCCCGTTAAGTCTCTGGTTAGTAGGCCATGAAATTCATTTAGGTTATAATTTCATTAGCAGTATTTTCGTCTCCGAATTCTTAACAAAAATATTGTGTGATTCTTGCATGCAACGTGGATTACATTTGCTTTTAATCTCATCAGTGTAAAATATGATAACATTTATTTTGGGGGCAAAGATAATATTATCTTGATATTGTAAAATATACAAACAAATGACAAGGAATTCACCTGTATGGAGAAGGAAAAGAATGAATAAAAGAGTGTGAGAGAAGGAGAAAGAAAAAAAAAGGGGAGAGAGAATGTAAGGGGAGGAAAGAGGGAGGTTCAGGAAGAAGAGGGGCAAATTGGAAGAAAATATTCATCGTTTGCAAATCTGGGCGCTCGAGCACTTTGAGAAGTTGGGGTGGGTCTTTGCGCGATGTCAGGTGAATATCGGCACGTGCTTTCTCCTGCTCCTTCAACAAGCAGGGCGAAAAGGGATCGGGACGAATATTCAAACCCCAATCCCCCTCCCCCCAAAAATAAAAATCAAATCAAATCCCGCCTTCCATTATTGGTTGTCTCATCCGAGACGCTCGCTGCCGATCTGGCAAGTGAACTCCAGGCTGTGGAAAGGAAAGCAACGTGACTCACAGACTGGCAACAGCGCGCGGCCTCTCCGCTCGCATTAGCGCTAATTGGCGCAAAGCATCCTCCACAACCGCTCAGGGCCTGGGGGACCTGTCTTCGTGTTGTCCATTTTCAGAGAAAAGTCAGGAAAGAGCAAGCCTGGTTCGCCTTGGGGGAAGGGGTGCTTGGTGCTTACAACCCCTCCCCCCGTTCTCCCTGGCGAACGTTCCCTTTTAGCCGTTCGGCAGTTTTCCCGCTCTTCTGGGGCGTTTCTTTCCTAGCCTTGTCATCGATATTTTTCACGTGGCTTTCATCATCATCATCAGCATCAGCATCAGCATCAGCATCAGCATCAGCAGCAGCAGCAGCAGCAGCAGCAGCAGCCTCTTCCTTTAGTGCAGAAACGTGAAGATTATGTCCAGGTATTGGTCTAGCGAGCAACAACGCTACTCATCTCGTGCGTCACCAGTGAGCTATGGAAGACCGGGAAATCCAAGAATGTAAATTTCGAAGCTTCTAACAAGCGATATCGCGTTCACAAACACGAAGAAAACCCGCAAACCATTTGTCATAGTTTCAAAAGTCTTTCTAGAAGTTCAGCAGTGTTTATAGACTTTTATCTCAACAACATTCGTAACTAGACCTTTATTCCGACATCTGTTCGTCAGTAGGTCGATTCATTGCTTTGCCCTGGGGCCACAGTTTTAAAACTGTGAAATTTATCTTCTGATATATTAAACACGTATTGTTTCTGGCAGTCCTGCTTACAAAAGCCTAGTGTGCAGAATACAAATCTGATGGCATCGTCAGTGTTGATGATATAGGGCTACGTGGAAGTGTGCAACTAGCGATGGCTTGGGTCAAGGTCAAGAGACATCCACCCCATCATGCCCCGGGGCATTAGCAGAAGAACATCATTGACTGCGAATGGTTAGAGCTCGCCCAGAGGAGCTGCGGCAAAGATGTGGCAGCACCGGAAGCCAGGGACAAAAGGATGTGGGAAGATGGCGGACGGCTCTAGGGAGCCAACGGCCCAGAATTCTCGTATGATGCTGTCGACGGAAGCTGCAGGCGCCTTAAAATTTCTGAAGGATGCAACGTTATCTAAACATGACCGGCATTTCCCAGAGTGGGGGTCGGCTTCTGACAAAATGGCCAGGAATGAAGTGGTGCGTTATATTGCCGGAAATGGCGTATTTGCCGATTTTTAGGTGATCTTTCGGATGCCTTTATGCGGATCTTTGGGATGGTCGAAGGCACATGGCAAATGGCATGACACAAGACACATGACATTTGACACATGTGCACCGATATGACCAGCAGAAGACTGATCAGACCTTCAGCAAAGACAGGTTGAAAGACCTGGCGACCTGTCGACCCGTGTCGTCACGACGGAAGTTATCACGCAAAACTCTTCATGTTCATCCCGAACGGCAACACAGCACCAGCCAGATAATGCAGCTGTGACAACACGGCGACTTCACAACTACAGTGCACAGTGGTAGAGCATCGTAGTCGCGTGTTGGAGGTTGCTGGTTCGAAGCCAGAAGTGGCCAACGGTTGTATCCCGGAGTTAAAAATCGTTCAGACTTCCTTTAGCCCCACCTCCTCCACCCGAACACCAAACAGACTCTCCACGCTGACCATCTTATTGCAGATCAGTGCTTAGATCAGTAAAAGGCCTCATGACAGACACTAAACTTTTTATGTTTTTCTATAAATTGTGTAAATAACTGACTTCGTTAATTATTTGCTCTCCGTCTTTTCAACAGAACAAACCAACAAAACTAACAATACATAATGGATGGATGGATGGATGGATGGATGGATGGATGGATGAATTTCGGAAAATCCTTTCTGTCTGATGTCCAAAGAGAATTTGACGAGCATTGCGATGAACGAATACTGACAAAACCTGTGAAGAAAGGGATCTGGTCATCTGGTCATCTGGTCATCTGGTCCCACGACGAAGACATGGCCATGTATGTGCACAGCGAAATGAGGAAGACAACCCTAAGAAGAGAAGAATGGGGGGGGGGGGGTTAAAATGCCTAGAAGATCCTTGCAGCCCCCCCCCCCCACACACACCAAGACGATGGCATGAAGAGAAGTTTGATTTTTAAAAATGGTTACGAGACGACGTCAAGAAGTCTGGGGGAAAAGGGAAATGGTTATGAGATGGCAGCTTTAAAAATAGTTATGGGAGACGTTAGCAAGAAGACAGAAATAAGGAAAGTGGTTATAAGACAACGGGGGTTAAAAAACTGTCAAAAATGTTTACGATACCCGAGGGGTGGTCGGGGGGAGGGATTCCTCATGCGAGGAAAGGGCACTTACCCTTGCACCGAACCAGTCAGCGCCGGAAGTCAAGCCGCCCCCTGGCAGAAGAGACTCGGTCAAAAGGCTCACTCGAGCATCTCCGGGCACCCCAGTCAAACGTGAAATAAAGCTAATCCACTCGCTGGCGAACACACTGTACCTCCCGCGGCCGACATGAGCGAAATAATGATTCTTCCATTAACTAATTTGCCCTCTACCGGTCCCAGCCATCTTGGCCTCTCATGCGGCGAGAAGACAACGAGAAGACGGAGAGATTTTGTCTGTTTCACAACTCTTTACACTGCTGGGCCGCCCACCGGATGATCGAACAGAGGGGATGAATAACCGTTTTTCGAGAAGCAAACATATTTCGACTGATCTATCGCACTCCCACCACCCACGTGCCCCCATGTCGCCAAGCCTCCGCTGTCTCGCAGCTACACCGGATTCGCCATCGTTTTATGCTTTGCTTCAATTGTGCTGAGTTCGGTTACAGAAGGAACGACGGAATGACAAAAGGAACAAAAGAAAAGAAGGAAAACCTATATAAGAAAGAAAATATATAAATCCGTTTTAACCAAAAGAGCGCTTTTCAGGGCTTTTGGAAGTGTAAGGCATTCCTTATCTTTCTGAGCAACGTTTACACAACGGCTATGATTTTATATTGCAATCCCACTGACTGCCTTCGAGGGGAGTAAAAAGGTCAGCAGGGAGGCAACGTTATGTTGCAGTCCGGATGGCTGCCTCAGACAGAAGTCGAGGTGAGAGATCTTGAATGTATTATCCACGGTACGTCATCAGCACAGACTCTGTTCTTCACTGGTATCTATGATTTACTTCCGGCTTCGATAGGGGAGCCCACTCTGGAGATAAATCGCGGCCGGAAGGAGTCACAGCGAGGGAAGAAGTTTTCTGGTGGCTGGACAGAACGGATGTTTGACAAAGCCAAACGAATAAAACAGTTGGAGTAAGACTGCATAATCAATCGTTTCTAAAACATCCGCCAACTAATTCAAACATATGCAATACAGTAGTTTGTTAACTAGACCCATACTGTGTGGATGACTATGGCATACCAAAACAAACAAACCAACACCCCCCTCCCTTAAAAAAACTGTTGGTTAAATTGTTCAATTCCCTAGATGGCGATATTAGAATATGGCACTACGGCAGTGTGTTCTGAAAGAAGGCTCGATCCTTAAAATACACTGGCGGTGACACAAACTCACCATTTTGGGGTATGAATGCACGGCATACAGACGTCACGTGACAGCGTGATATCTGCCGAAATTCTTTGCCAACATCTCTTTTTTAAAAAAAATGAAGTCTCGAGGTTGCTATTGATGGAAGTCAAAGTCTCGAGTACTGCCAGCGCAGTTCTTCCCCATCATGAAGGCAAGAGCTATCTGGGACACGGGCGGTCAGAAAAAGATGGACTTGCGCAAACGCCGGGAAGACGCGACCCACGCGTCTGCTCGCCTCATTTGTCGCCGGAACTGACTGGCCGGCTTTCATTCGTAACGAGGCCTCATCTCGCCGCTTTTGTGTTGCACGTGCTGTCCGCTTGGCTGCACGCGCAGCCTCCTCCTGTTGAACTTGAATCGCTCGAATCGAGGGCCTTCCGACATCGGCGGTGAAATGGAATTAATTTTTGATCGTTAGATTCAGCTGCTGACCCTTGGTGCATATTACTCCCGGGATTGGAGCAGTGGTGGCTGAGGTCAAATATGGTCGGGTGGCTGGGGGAGAAAGATGTGGTGACGTGGAGGTGGGCATGCAAAGGGATACCCCAGGTTTAAAGTTCGCTAAGATGCAAGAACAAATATCGCGGACTTGTTCGGCGTTAAAAAGATCGTGTCTCCAACCTCCGTACTTCCTCGGGTTCAACTCTGGTTAGAATTTTTTTTTTGTTGGTGGTGGTGGTGGTGGTGGGGGGGGTCGACCTGCTCAAATTCTTGCAAATTCATATACGCTAATGGGCTACTCACGCCAACCACTGGCAGCGCACGCGCGTTTAGTACGAAATGTCTGGATGGAAACAAACTACAAGTTTGACAAATTATTCGCATGCCTCGACTAAGTTAGATGGAAGAAGTCATAAGAAACTAGTCCTTCCGTTTCTAACACAACAGAATTTTTTCCAGTTTAATCAAATATTTGTACCAACAAATATCTCCTAAAGACAAGCCTTTCGGAGAAAAATCCTGCATCAAAATGAGACTGTCTTTAACGCGTGCAGTTGGATTAGGTGGTTTTTTTTACGACTCCTCTTATCTAATTCAGTCAAACCGTGTAAAACCCGCTTTACATGTGGCGCAGAGAAGCAGACCAGTGGCTAGAATGTCAGAAAAGATGTGTTTTATACACAGTCAACTTGCCCATGTCAGCAAGTAAAACTAGATCTTATTTATTCTTTGTCTTTTCTGCTCCGTATGTCCATCCTTTATCCCTCACCACTCTATCTTTTATGCGCATGTATTATACAAACGTGTTGTGTATTTCGGTTTTATCAAAACTCACTCTTTTTAAAGGGCCAGTGGGCATACGGGATAAATATATCGAATATTATATTTGTCTGTCGATCTTGTTCTCTCCCCCCCCCCCCGCCCCTCGCCCGACCTGTGCAAAAGATTTGGACAGAACTGCGGTCAGGAAATGGCGGGCCTGACTGCCCCTTCAGACACAACACCGTAGACCAGTTATCCTGCCCGTCAAAAGCATCATCTGCTTGGCTTTCAAAGAGAAGACAGGCCAGACCCACAGCAGGAGCCCAAGGGGACACCACTGGCACAGTGCGCCCGGTCCGAAGGGACGCCACCGCACAGGCGATTGAAAAAGCGGAGGCGAGGGGCGCGGGCATGTTCCGTCAACACGCCGCCTGTCCGCCGGCCAGTCGGCCACCGCGCGCGCAGCACGTGCAGCCCGCTTGCCACGCAAGCCGGCGCAATCAATTAGAGGCCGGCCCCCCAATTTGCGCGGCCACGCGGGCCCCCATCAGCACGGGGCCCGTCTCCTGGGCATTCCAGGGGTGGCCCAGAGGGTGGGGCGTCAGCGTGTGTGACATGGGGGTGCCGTGCCAAGGGGAGGGGTGGCACGCTTTGCGGACCTTCGCGACGCCATGAAAGAGTCGTTTTTATTGGTTGTGTGTGAGGCTCCCCGCCCACTTAGCTATGCCTGCTGACACGCTCTTCAGCAACGACCGCACACGGTGTGCAGGCGCATGTGTGCACTTATGTACGGTCTCACGTGCGCACGCACGAACGAATTAAATGAAAATTAAAGGGTGAATTAATAGTGCGTGTGTGCGCTTGTGCCCGGATGTAGTCTATAACCCCCAGTAAGCACATGTGTAACTGCGTGTACCTGAATGTATGAATGTATGTACCCGGATACTGCAATTCACGAGCAGACCCTGGAGGGGTTTGTAGAAACTCCCTCCTCCCCCCGCCCATTACAGCCAGGTGAAAGAAATAAAACTATAGTCTTATTGCTGAATGATCTGATAGTGGAAGTGGTTTTTTTCCAACTTGTTGTTGACATTGTGTTATGTTCATTTTTTTTCTTGGTTTGTTCCTCGAAACATGCCGTTAGCCTACTCAGTGAAGTCCCGTTGAGTTCAAATTTCCTCTTTCTCTCCTCTCTCGCTCTGTCTCTCTGAATAACCTGCCTTATCTCTGTGTGATTTCTGTCTCTGTGTCTCTGTGACTGTGACTCTGTGACTCTGTGACTCTGTGACTCTGTGACTCTGTGACTCTGTGACTCTGTGACTCTGTGACTCTGTGACTCTGTACTCGTTTTGTGTCTGTCCATGTCATCGTCTCGGTGTGTTTTTCATTCTTCACGTGTCACTGTCTGTCCTGCATCCTTCTGTTTGTCGGTGTGTGCACTTCTTTTGTTCACGTCTTTCTCTCTCTCTTTCAGTCGCTATCCTCCTTGCCTTCGTATCACCCTTCCACAGTCTCATTCACCTTGCCAGCCCCCCATGACGATCCAGAGAGACGATGACGCCGACAACCTGCCCTCAGATCAAATGGTTATCTCGCCCTCGGCGATGCGGCCATTGTAGTCATCATCTTCATCATCATCGCCCTCGCCCCTGCATCGTGGCATTCAAGCGGTCCCCAGCGGGGTTGCGCCACCATCCATCATCGCGCGCCCAGTTAATCACATCAAAGACCACGGTCGCTGCAGCGGCCGCCGGTGTCGTGTGGGCGACGTCGATCGGTGGGGCGTCTGCCTGGAGAAATCCCACGATCTGCGTTCACTGGGAACAACGTCATGCATCACTCACACCGCGCGCTCCCTTTGGTTACTTGTTCTATAGCTGTTAGGTGCGCACGTGAGTATGGATGGGTGTATGTATTTACGTAGGGTAGGTACGAAGGTAACGTGTCGCAGGACAGCAGTCATATTATACTGACACGGGGCCAACCAGTCCTAGTACTGTTCCCTACAGTGCCAGGCGTCTGGCAGGGCAGCTACTAGTTTGCCTTTTTTTGGCTCAGCCGGGATGCGAACCATCGACCTCCCGTCTCCGAAGCGAACGCCTTAACCTCTAGACCACCGAGGTAAGAAGGGAAGTACATAGTATATATAGACGAATGCACGTTACTTATTTCCCTTTGTGTGACTAAGAGAGCGGAAGCAACATACGAATTTGACCTTCAAAGGCCAAGGACTTTCCTCCTACATGCCAGACCATTTTTTTAAATCGGAGTTTGCTTCCATGAACGTTCATAACTGCTCGTCCGGTCATAAGAGCTGTCGTAAGTCACGATTGCCCTGTGTATTTTACGTGTATCTTTACGTATGAACAGAAGATACGAACGCTTATGCAAGCCACTCGTTGTTTCTTTCTGTAGGTGAAAAAAATGGTTGCTCATCCCAACCCCGTCCTGGCCTATCTTCTCCGAACAATGCTGAGCTAGATACCAAAGAGACAGAATCGTGTCCCCTCCCTTCCTTCCTCCCTCACACATTCTCTACCACTGAGTGGCCACCTCTGACGAAAGGCTTCAGGGCAGTTTGGCCAACCCTTGATGCTGGCCTAATGAGGCAACTAATTAGTGAGCGCAGGATATGAAAATACGCCATATCGGGGCGCACAATCGAAGAAAACATGACACTGATAAAGTTAGACCCTGGCAATATTAACTGCATTTTTTCAGGTCTATTTAATACACAGGACCAAAAGGATAAGAAAGAAAGAAGGAAGAAAATAAAGAAAAAAATCGATATATGCTCATTGCTACAAATTGAAGAATAAGATAACATTATATCCATGTCTATAATAGACTTAAATTTATATGCTCATTGCTACAAATTGAAGAATAAGATAACATTATATCCATGTCTATAATAGACTTAAATTATGCTGCTAAACAATAATAATCACACAAGAGAAAATGGATACAACGTTATATCATTCTTTTAAACTGACAGAAAGCTAACGAGTAAACAAAAAATGCTGTGCTCTTTTTTGCTTTGGAATGTAAACAGTTAAGTAGTGCTGCCTGCAAACATGCAGCCACTTTGAGGTGGCCTCCAGGACCGCGCTACAGTTTGTACCACACACATGTTCTGCCCAGGAGACTTACCTTTCCCCCAGTCTGTTCTCATTTAGGATTGTACACACAGTAAACATCTCTCACCTGCGTGCTGGCCTTTCCTGAACAATTTTATATTTTGAGAAATTTATCGGTCTTTAGTCAGCTGCTTGTCTCTATGTTAAAGGGATTTACTTGTCTTCCAGTCATCTACCTGTCTTGTCGGTGGATTACCCCGACCTTTGCTCATTCTTACTCCCCAGGCAGAAGAGCTGGTGGGGGGGGGAGGGAGTAAGGGGCAGCAACATCAGTGGTCGATGTGTTGTCTTTGCTTTTTGGTTGAGAAAGGAACCAACTTTTCCAACTCTTCTCCTTCTCCCAGTTCAGGGAAGGGGCGACATAGTATCTCTTTCCCCCTCCCGGTGACTCCGCATTTAAAGTGTAGCTTGTGGATACGAAACTTCCATTCCACACAAATTTAAATATTTTATTAGCAACTTTGGTGTAAACACTTTAACTTGCCGTCACGCTATTCTAATCTGTCATTACTTAGATTTATTAATAAGCAGATTTTGCGTTTACAAGTAAAGTTCGAATCTATCACCGAAAAAATAAAATCTTGGGTAAAAGTCTGAAAGCCCTGAGCATGACCTCACGTCCAGAAGGGGCCCCAGTCAAGGTAGATGGTACATCGGTATGTTGTAGAGAAGCTGCAATAACATTGAAAGCGAAAATCTTGCACTTCATCAGTATCCATCTGTTAAATTCATTATTAAGGTAGTTACCTTGTAATCTTTCAGTACTTTTGTCTTTACCTTTTATTGTTGACATTGTTGTGCTTATAGTATTTCTAAACAAGTTTTACTCGTGTTTATTTTTGTCCATTGTTTTATTGTTGTCTCATTAAGAGGGTGACGACGCTATGAAATAATGAGAATAACTAGAGAAATCTACCGAGGGAAAAGATTCTCATAATCTGACACGTACGTTCGCTCAGTCTCACACAGGCAAAACACTTCTAGCTCAAGAGCCCCCACCCTCGTAAAAGACACAACTGCAGCGAACCGTTATTCAACATATATTTCAAACACTAAGTGGCTCGACAACATCAAATATATCTACAGATTATTTACAAAGAATCACCTTGCTCGTGTCTAGGGTAAGACGCTGCCTGATTACGTCATACCACGCGGTATCAGACAAAGAAGATAATCAAACTCCAGAGGGGAAATCAAATTGCAAAACGGCCTATGATCCCGCTCAATACACAAATACAGTAAGCGACCAACAACAGAACTCCTACTCTCATCACTACTGAAACAACTACTTCTGCAATACACAGTTCTAAAGCTATTCAACTCTACACACCAATACAGTAAGTGACCGACAACAGAGCTCCTACTCTCGTCACTACTGAAACAACTATTTCTGCGATACACAACTCTGAAGCTATCAATAAGTGACCAACAACAGAGCACCTACTCTTGTCACGGCTTTATTGCAATACACAGCTCCAAACTATTCAACGACCAACACTGAAGCTATGACACTATCACGACCGCACTTCTCTCTGTACCCTCTTGGCGTACTTGCCCGGCCACTAGCTTATGACGTCTCCTGTCTCCAACAGGATAAAACCACCTATCTTAAATCAACGCGAGTCCCAGACTCTAAGATAAGTTTATGGTAATAGTAGTCCTTACTTATAAGGCACGTCCAGTAGTCCCTTACACGTCAGTCCGTCGGCGTGTCGGCGAAATACACCCTGTTTATCTGGCGAGAGAACTTGAGTCCTTTACTTCTTTCCACGTCTTTGGGTAAGATGGCGAGGGAGCAGAGGTCCGTGGGTCTACACGTGTCCCCTTCTCTTGGTCTTCCTACATTAACTCTCTCTCCATGTCCTATCCCCGTCTGTGTATATCTGTCCCTCCCCAAATCGCGTTTTTGCCTCCTTAAGTAGTAGGCGTTCTGACGCATTAAACTCGATTAAACCGGTTCTGGCCAGCCTAGGTTGGGGTGGAGCTATCAGCCTGTCATGGCTAATGACATAGCGTACACCTTCCAAAGTGTCGGGAAGGGGAGGAGCTAACAGGCTAAACTACGAGTGACAGGTGATAACCTAAGAGTGACATGTGACATGCTCCTTCTGGAGATGACGTCACTTCAGCTGTTGTGGTCCCTACTAAAGTTTCCAGCAATCTCGGACGAGGGAGCTATCAGAAAGGTACACTTTAAGAAGTCCTCATACTAGCAGATCCTTTGCAAGTATTTTGACCCAGCCAGTGAAAAGCAATAACGGAAGGGTAGGGGGTGGCGGTGTCACAGACGATTTTCAGCCGCGGATACCACGGGTGGCCAAAAGTTACTGATTGCACACCCCGGGTACCTCTCGCGTCAGAGCAAAAGCTGCGGAAAAAAACCGGGAGGAGAAGGAGGGAGGAGAATAGAGAGCAGGAGGTGGGGGTGGAGGGCTTCGAGCGTGGACTAGGGGAAATTATTGCCACCGTGTTCTCGTTCTCAGAGTTCTGTCAGGGCGGCTTCTTATATCTCTCTCTCTCTCCCCCACCCCTTCCCCACTGCCTTCTTTAACTTTAACTCCGCTTCCAAGACCTCAGCTACCATTTCAGCTCTCCGTCCCTCACTTCACTCGGGGAATCTGACGCAGGTCTCATTGTGCAGTGGGGTGGCAGCCCTGTTGTGCGGCAAGCGAGGCGTCCAGCCGTGTAATTTGGCATGCCTGTGTGTGTGCGTGCGGTAAGGGGCTTCGCTCAAAAGGTGCACAGAGACGGTAGGCACAAGCTGGTGGCATCCCTGATGAAGGCTGCTCGCCTCCAATGCACGCAGGCACGCACGCGCACCTACACGAAAACGCACGCGACACCACTCAGTCGTGACCAGCCAAGCAGCGGCCGGGAGTTAGCGCTGGGGGTGGTTTCTGCTAAGAGTCACGCTCGATTCCTGGAGGAGTCTCCCCCGCCACCCCTCAAAAAAAAAAATAAATAAATAAACGCCCGTGTGACCACCTAGTTCGTGTGCTCTATCATACACCCCCCTTGGTCTTTACTCAGCCGTAAACAAGGTTCCACCCCACAACCACATTAATGAAAGGCAGTCAGGATTATCGCACCCACTGCCACAAATTGCCTTATATAAGTACGTCTAATGACAGCTTAAAGCGAAGTTATCAATAAATCAAACTCTATACAAGTTCTTTAAATAATTCGTTAGTCAAAGAAATCAGAAGAAAAAAGTATTAAAAATCTGAGTGGAGTAAATACTTTCTTCGTGGTACTGTACAGTTGGTTGGTTGGTTGGTTGGTTGGTTGGTTGGTTGGTTGGTTGGTTGGTTGGTTGGTTGGTTGGTTGGTTGGTTGGTTGGTTGGTTGGTTGGTTGCTTGCTTGCTTGCTTGCTTGCTTGCTTGCTTGCTTGCTTGCTTGATTGCTTGATTGATTGATTGATTGATTATTTTTATACTACAAAATGCTATAGTTGCCCAAAATATAACTTTACTTACATGGGCGGCATGTCGATCTGGGGCCAGGTGCAGGAAGTTCCACCAGACGTTTAGCATTGTGTCCCGGGGCTGGCCCCAGACCTTGTCAGGTCCGATGTTCATTTTCTTAGCAAGGGACGAGAATGGCATTTGATGACTCATTGAGTGCAAAGCGAAAGGAAGTGGTTTTTATATAAAGATGGAAATGGAATAATATATAACGATGGAAATGTTTGCATTAACGCAAAACAGAAAGCGTTCTCTCTGTGCGTAAATGCATAGTTGTTTTTCTTCCATATTAAGAGACGGTATTTTAGAACAACAGATTGCAGGACTAAGTAACAAGCTAGCTAATATTAGCTCAGCCCTATGTGATGACGTAACTGGATTTCCATTGGATCTAGTGTTCCACTAAATTTAATTCTCCGACCACAGAAAGCAAGTTACTTTCCCACACAGTATTACAGTATGTCCCCACAATATACAAGTATGTTATCTCCAGGGGGTCACCCCATGTTTTCAGGCAGTGGAAGGGGTCTAACAATTCTCTCTCTACTGTGTGTCGTAGCGGAACAGTGGCGAGGAAAGGTGAAGGACTGAGAAGTGGCCGAGACACGACTTAGCCATTAACTCTCAGCCTCAACCAGTCGAGTTCTGCTAAGGACGCGCGAAAGCAAGGTGGACGTGCAAGCCTCTTGCTGCCGTTCGCTGCGAGACCTGTGTTCAGGCCTGTCGCCGAATGCAGGAGTTAAATTCTTCCTTCCCGTCAAAGTTATCCCCTCAACCTCCATTCTCTTCTTTGTTCTGCCCATGGAGATTTCTGACGAAAAACACGTCTGATGGTTTTGTTTGAAAAGCACATTGTTTCAAAATTGTATTGCGTTGCATGTCTCGACTTTTTTGCCTAATGTGAAACAAGAGGCGCATAAAAATATCGTGTTTCGTAATAGGTTTTTGTACAGGTTTTCAGACTGAAAACCACGGTTTCAATTTTGTATTGGTCGAAAAACTCGTTTTCGAGAACTGCAAACATCTACAAATAGTTGCGAGGGGATTTTCTGTTTAATCTCCATCTTTGATCTTCACGACTGATGCCCTCTTGTTAGTCTTTCATCGCGGGCACTTTGCACAATTGTTTGTCTGACCAGAGTTTGCGGGCACGCGTTGTCAAGTCCCTTGTTGTCTTTTCAGAACGATGGTGGACTCTAGTTGAAGTCGACAAAGGTATCTCTATGGCAACAGGAAATTCTCACCAGATTTGTTTTCTTTGCTGGGTTTGAGGATGTAAACAACGAAGAGAACTATCTTTATACAAGGGATTCTTTTTATTTCTTCGTCTAGTTTTAAACACTGATCGATAAAAGCGGGATCGACTTTCAGGCACACATCCCACATCACTTTTCTCAAATCGACACCAGCCACATGCGTTTATCTGGCAGCGAACAAAGAGAGTGCGACTCATGAAGACCTCATTATCAGCGCGTCCAATAAAAAACAGACAGGGCAAAAACAAGGCCATTGACACTTTTGGCGCCCTCCATTCACTCATTAGCACACCCCTGAAACAAGCCCTCCGACACCCCAGGCCGTACCTCTTTCGCTGATGACATTTCTGCCAAAAGACTCCTTCCAAAGCTGTGAAAAGCCGAGAACAAACAGGCAAAAGAAAGACAGTGCATCAGGGAGACCTCTGCCGACCAGCGACTCGGAATGGAGGCAGAGAGAACGGGTTTCCCAAGAGATCACGGCTCTAAAACGGGACGTGCCGAGACCGCCATTAAACGCCGGGTAACTGGAGCTGAGAAGGGGACAGAACTCGTGCCGATGACGGCGGCTCCCATATGCCACGAGCGCCCCGATCGTGGGCTGATAGGGGGCGCCATATGTCCCCATGGTCCATAACTCGCCAACAGCAAACACCGTAGTCTTCGGGGACTGGGGAGGGAAAAGGGGGACCTCATCCGGAAGCAGCAGTTAATCAAAGACTGATTGGACAGAGGGCGCTGTTTCGGACGAGGCAATTTTTAGGCGGCGATGCCATCGCTTGGCGGGTTCTGCGGCACCGCATCTCTAATGTCAGAAAACACTAACATGTGATTACACAGTTTAGCGAAAACATAAACTGTGATTTTCTATTCTGTTGTGTTAATTTAAATAGGGTTAGTAGCGATGTATACACTTTTTGGAAAACAGTAAGAGTAAATATAAAGACAATTAAAAATAGATTTCGATTGGATATGAAATATTGACATTACTAACATCTTCATCCCCCCCTCAAAAAAAAAATATCGCAGACAATTTCTTCAGGACACATCAAAGTTTTGGGAATAAAAATTATGTAGAAATCAAATTACAAACGCTTCAAAGGTCAGAAATATATTCTGAATTCGTCCCCCAGTGGTGCCACAGAAATGAATAGGGGCTCACCCCAACCACACCATCAAGAACAGCCATCACTACCTTGTGTGAACAGAGGCAGTTCCAGTCTGCCAAGGGAGTTAAGCAACGAGCCTTCAGCGCTGGTGAAGAAATTAATTTCACGGAATTAATCGAATGCGTGGTCCCGAATCAAAACTTGGCAGCCATCTTCCTTTTCGCTCCTGCCGTGGCAAAGGCGGCTCGTGTTAGGTCAAGACAAGCAACCTTCTGAATCGAGACAGGAGGCATTGTGTTTTAAAGAACCTACAGGATTTGGAGACCGATATACAGACCACTAACGCCAAATATGCAGAGTTTGCAAAAAACTGGAACATGTCAACGTTTGACAATCGATCAGTCGATCAGTTGACCGACCGACCGACCGAACCCCACACACTGAACGACGACCGACCGACCGACACCCACCCACCCACTGTTGGCATCACGAATGTCTCACCCCAGTGCACACGGAGCGTTTAGCTTGGTAAAACATGTTGACGAATCACCCGTTCAATTTAATTAACCATGTACACTTAGAAGTTTTGTAACGAACAGCGCAGACTGCGAGATGTTAACTGCAGTTCAAAGGTTTTAAAAAAAATTGAGTTCCGGCTCTAAAGTTCATCACTCCAGCACTATATGGACAGCATCAGTCATCAATCGAGGCTAGGTGTCAATGATGACAAAGTGTCAAACAGCAGGGACCTGCGGCATCTTCATTGTCATCCCCCTAGCGGCGCAGGAAGTCAGGCAAAGATGGACCGTTGATTGTAGAGTCGGGGCGAGCGTTGTCCGCGCCTCCACTCCCCGTCTATCCCGCGGCAGAAGCCAGAAAACGAGGTGAGATTGATCATCCATTGAAGTGAGGGGTCATTAGAGGCGGGGGAAAACAATTAGCGAGCGAGACACGCTTGGCAGCTTGAGCGTAAAATGTCTTCGCTCCCCTAACTAGGCGATCGGTCATGTTCTGAGCCGCATCGGCCAGACGGTACGTGAGACTTGCCAGCGTGTCCTGCACGGTGATCTCGCGTTGTCTCGTAATGGCCGTTACACTGCGGACGCGGACAGGCGCCGGCTGTCAAAGCGATGATTATGATGATGACGATTACGAGGAGGACCCGGAGAAGTAGATTAGCAGGCAGCTGGCGTCTGTGTGTAGACGTATTTTGTAAATTGTTGCCACTGGCTGCGGGAAACGCAGATACGTTGCCTTTGGCTTGCCGTCAGAGCAAAAGGAAATATAAAAAGAGTATGTATAAATATATACAGAGAGAATAGAGAGAATATATCGGAAATATGTTCTTCTACTCAATTATTGAGCGCTTTCTTTTAAATCTATAAGACAGCAGATTTCTTTCTTTCTTTCTTTCTTTCTTTCTTTCTTTCTTTCTTTCTTTCTTTCGTTCGAGTGTGGTTACCTACGTGCGTTGGGTCCGCCCATGTTTTCTAATCTCCCTCATTTCTTTTCATTCACTTATTCATCTTCCCGGGGGAGGGGTGATGGGAGGGGTGGGAGGAGGAGGAAGAGCAAGGGCAGAAGTGCCCGAGACGAGAAAGAAACAGCGACAAACGCGTTAACGAGTCAATCTCAGTAGAACGACGTCTGCCGCGTCTCTACTTCGGCAAGCTTACTGGCGAGCACCGACACTATCGCCGCAGTTTATACCACGATGTCGGCCGATAATCTAAAGCTGTTGGTCTAACACCTCTCGGTAGTACCGGGGCGGTGCAGAGCGAACGCGGGGAGCACGGGTCAGCATCTGTCTTCGCAGCGTGAGGGCTAGTTCCTGTGCACTTCACACCCTCCACCCTCCGCCCACACACACCACACACACACACACCCATCTGACGGGAGCTTAATGACCCCATCGACACTCCTGCACATCCCCCCGGGGGGCGAACCGATCACCACCACGATAATCGAACGCAGGGCCGAGTGGGTAGGAGCAAGTAAACCCCGGCCCCACTATCGGCCCGCGCTTGAGGGCACTCGGCTATCGCTGGCGGTAACCAAAGTCGTTGCATGGATGGTCGGCTTTCAATTGCAGCGGAACCCGACATACGACCGGCCGAACGATTGATCGCAAATCACGCCATGACGAGAGCGATTGGGTTCCTTGGCTTCCAGCGTGCGCGCGGGGCTAGACAAGGAGCACAAGAATCATCAGGCACGGCTGGAGTTGAGAGTTATCTCTACCTTCTTGTCGTACACATGGGGATTGCATTCCTCTCACTTTGTCCCTCTGTGTATCTTCCCTTTCTCGAGATAACTCCCCGATCTGTATCTCCCCTCTCTCTGTCTTGTTCGTTCATTCGTTCGTGCGTGCCTACGTGCATGTGTGTGTGTGTGAGAGATGAGAGAGAGTGAGCGAACATGGTTACGCACAAGTTGCGTCACCAACAATGCCCCAATGTACATCTATGTGCCCTCTTGCCTGTCAATCCAATACGTTTTCATATAAGCGCAAGTACTGTGTGTAGCGACCTGCCTGGTGTAACAAGCCTCACGCACAGAGCTGTAGGAACTCCCATCTTCGTGCATGCCTGCCGCGAAACATGCAGGATGAAGAGCGATTGCTCCTTGGCTGAAGGACAACGTTAATCTATTTGGAATTAATACGGCAGGCTCGAGCGGCCTCGGTGTGGATTCAACCCAGTAACTATTATAAAGCCCATGGATCCCTTCAAACACTAACGGTCGTGACAGACACCTTGCAGTCTTATGTCGAACAACATCAGTCTACAAACTAATCAGTTGGATTCCCCTGTGGCGACAGGGGCTATAGTAGTTGCCTTATCTGGAAATGCATGCGACCTTTGTGCGTATTGTTCGCACCTAACTGTGCAAGTAAACTTCACATGGTAAACGAGCGTTAGAGGTACTCCGACAGGCTGTCAAAACAAAAACACACTTCGAAAACACTAAATAAAAGATTAGGCTTCTCAACATTTACGAGCCTTCGGCGACTAAAGCATCGTGTGGTTAAAAGTGTCGGTGTGCCTAATACAGCAAAATTTCACCTGAATCCGCTCGTTCGTATGCTCTAGCAGCAGTCTCTGCAAAACGAGATAACAGCGAGATTTCAGGAAGACTGGTGACGTCACAGAAAGGGTCGTGGTTTCTCATCTGCAATCCTTGTCGTCACGTCGGCCGCCGGCTGTGAGATTTTCCCCAGTCACATAGCAGAAGAAATAAAAAGTCCTACATTTTTATACTATGCGAGGGTTTTTCTTGATGCTATGAAGTTTTTTTTTAAAAACACGTTGAAAATAAAAACACACTTTGTGAAACATAGCAGTAGACAACTGTTATGTGTACTTGGTGTACAGAGGCTTTAAAAAAAACCGAAGTGCAGATACGAATAATCCTCTAACACAGCCAGGAGCCAGCTTGCATCTTCACTTCCGGGCGTAACAGCGCTTGTAAGGCACGTTTGGTCTGTATATTTCACGTGGATCTTTACTTACGAGCTGGAAATAGAACGCCCATGTGAGCCAGCGAGGAACCATAACGATCACGACTATTGTCAGCAAAGATTTGTTATTAAGCATGAAGTTCACACTGTTTCCTCTAAAGTCCCTCTCCTCAACTGGATCTTCCCAGTATGCAAAGCAATGTCCACCAGTAGTCTAAAAAGTGTGGGCTCGTTGTTGCAGTGTGGTTTAGACTATCGGCCAACGTCACTGGGCAAGGTGAGTTGTAATGGCAGACAAGCCATGCAGAATTATAAGCAGCAGAACTTTAGGTTCATTCTGGTCGCTTGTCCAGTCTACCTTCGTTTGTTGACGCGTGTACAGACAGGCTAACTCCTTTTGACGCATGCACAAACAGGCTAAACTCTCCTTGACGCATGCACAAACAGGCTAAACTCCCCTTGACGCACCCACAAACAAGCTAAACTCCTCTTGACGCAGTCATAGACAGGCTAAACTCCTTTTGACGCACCCACAAACAGGCTAAACTCACATTGACGCATGCACCGACAGGCTAGGAGTCATTAATGTTTCTGTACTACCTAGCGACAAGATTGTTAAGAACACAGAAGCCGCTCGCCGGTAATTGCAGAATAGTGTGAACTGCATGATCGTCACGAGTAAGACAAGAGAACTGCACGCTTCGCCTCCACTGGTATTGGAAGTTCATCCCTGTAAGTTTACACAGGAAAGAAAAGAGCCACTCGGCCCTCTTTTCTGTCTTTTGGTTGCTCGCAACAGGGCAGGCAGTCAGCGAGGGAAAAGGTGCATATTCTCACTCAAAGCCGCGGTCCCTGTTGGAAGATATATTTGGTGTCGATGAATTTGTTTTCAAAGGCTGGTAAGCGGCCGGCCTGCGTGTGCGTTTGTGTGCGCACGGCACTAATCAAAGCTGCGCAGGCCCCTAAAACGAGAGGCCGATGTTAGTTTTTGATCTGGCCACACGAGCGTAGTGCTCCGCGCCTTGGAAGTACCCGTATGTACTCTCCGAGGGACTGTCACGTGCTAGGTCCCTTATGTCGGAAACAAAAGCAGTCGCAGCCGTCAAAGGCGGCCATGGCGCGCAACCTGGCGGTGCTCGTTAATCGCTTGTTCTTGCCCAGTTGCAATATTCCGGCCATTTGCGTTGCTTCGGCACTGAGAGACTATGGTCTAGCGTCAACAGCGCCCCAGCCCTTTCTATATTTCTGCTTTCTCGCTTGACTAGGCGCAGTCGACAACCAAGTTGCCGCGCAAAGTGCTGTGGACAAATGCGTTTCTGAAACCCTGATTATGCGTCTGTTTTCTCTTCCTCCTTCCTGTCGTCAACCTCACTTACCCTCTTCCTTCTCTTGCAGTTTCGCTGCTTGGTACTGCCGTGCATAGCACTCTGTGTACACCGTACGGCTGTGTATAGTACACCATGGACGCTGTACTCTTGTGCACAACCCTGTACACTGTGCTGCTGCGTATAACACTGCATTGTACTGCCGTGCAAAACACTGTGTACACCGAACGGCTGTGTATAGTACACCATGTACACTGTACTGCTGTGCACAACAGTGTACACTGTGCTGCTGCGTATAACACTGTATAGACTGTACTGTTGTGCATAGCACTCTGTGTACACTGTACTGATTTGCACAACACTCTGCGTGCACTGTACTGCTGTGCATAGAACTCTGTGTACATTGTACTGCTTTGCATAGCACTCTGTGTGCGCTGTACTCCTGTGTATAGCAATGGTGTGCACTGTACTTTTGTTTATAGCACAGTGTACACTGTACTGTACCCAAGAAGTGTTCAAGTTAGAACACTTATTTTGTTACCGAAACAGAACGCATTTTACATTGATCTAGGACGCTTTAGACGTTGTTATGATTTTCCGGCGTCTAGTTGCCTACCCAATCAGGAGGTAGAGCAAATTGTTACGGGCGACCCGATTGGCTCGACAAAACAGCCAGGAGACAGTGCGCGGTGGAGTGAGGAAGGTGGTCAGACTAAGAGCGAGGGGAACCCGCACTCCGTCCCCCGGTTGACCCGTCACCCTGAGGGGGGGGGGGTCGGCTGCGAGGTGGGGGCGAATAACACTCCGGGCTACAGCCTACCACCTAGAACGGGTAGAAAGCCCATTCGTGTTTTTCTGGCAAGTCCGCGCTGAGGGGTATATAGGCACCCGACCGCCGATTGCCGATTGCCGTATGCCGTATGCCGTATGCCGATTGCCGATTGCCGTATGCTGATTGCCGTATGCTGAAGGACGAAGGTATTACAGACGAGTACAGGCATTATCCACGACGAGGACAGAGAACCAGCAGTGCTTCTGCAACAGGGGTGACTCTTACCAGTCAGGAAAGGAACTCGGGCATTTTGGACCGGTGTTGTGATTGTGGAGCTGAGAGACGTGGCGTCTGC
>SMGT01000309.1:110570-123950 GCA_004794575.1 Lanistes nyassanus | reverse complement strand
ATAAACGTCATACTGAAAGTTTACCTCAGATAATGACGTTTTCTTGTCATTTCCCATGTGTTAGTGCAGAATAAAAGGGTTGTTAGGTTTGAGTGGACACTCTCTTTAACTTCTGTCTTCAAATCATTCTGGGCCCCCCCCCCTCCCCAATCAAAAAAAAGTAAAGCCTCTCTCCCCCCTCCCCCCAAAAAAGAGCACGCACACACAAATACGCAAAACACAGAAGTTTACATAAAACAAAACAAACAAACAAACAAACAAAATTTAGCATGAAAGCTACAAGAAGCTAAACAGAACAGCGTTCGCTTGTTTTCAGCCGAGCCATCCCCTCACCCACCGCTCAAAACCTCCAGACAGTTCTCACCTCTACGTCTGTGTTCCTTGGATCGTTCTGGCCTGCCTCCATACAGAGCAGAATAGCGTCCGTGAAGCTTCTGCTCTCACAACCACCAGCCCTGCAACCACCTCACCATCCACCGCCACCGTCAACTCCAGTATTTAAATGGGGGTGGGGTGGTAGTGGTGGTGGTGGTGGTGATGGTGGTGGTGGTGGTGGTGGTAGGTGAAACCCTTAAGGGTCTTAGTCCACAAAATGTCGGTTCTGATGTACTTGTTGTACCTGTTAGTGCAGTATAGGTATAGTTGTTTTGGTGTCAAGCAGTTTTCTAGCTAGAACAGCCTATAGATCTTATTCCATCAGCTATACTTGTTAGTACAATGGAGTACCGTGTATAATTTTAGGTCAGTTGTGTGCATGTCCTAACGTAACGTGATATGGAATTTACGCACGTACAACCCATGTGCAGAATACCCGGTGTACGGCAGGGATTGGAAAGTTCCAAAACTTTCACATGCCTGACGGGGTACTAACTTTTCCACTGGCCTAGGTTCCTCAAAGATTTTTGTTTTGTTTTTTGTTTTAAAATAAAAAGGAACACGTGACTGCCGTTTGGAAACGAACCTAAGTTAACAAAAAGGAACTGAGCCAAGCTACATGCGACGTTCTTCCCCCCACCTCACTCAGTTAAGTGCCTTGCCTTTGTCTGTCTTTTTGTCTCTATCGTTTGTGTTTGTGTCGTCCTGACGATGGGTTAATGCCCAGAAACTGTTAATTGAAGGTGTCGTTTAATGTAGACTTGATCGGTTTTGTTTTGTTTTGTATGACTGTTTCCGTAACACAGTTTTAAGAATTACTACTGCAGCAGTAAGCAAGAAAATATCGAGTGCCCCACGGGCTAATAACTTAAGATTTGTTATGATGCTGCAAAAATTCTAGGGCTTCTGAACGACTTACCTATCCGTGATCTACGGACAGAAAAAATTCTTGCTGGGCAGGCGTTTGCGGATTCGATAGTTTCGATAACACAACCTACATTTTTTTTAAAGGACCAGGTTGTCATAGTATTTCTTACTCGGGACTAACTGTTTTCTTGGTACAACATCTTTGAGATCTTATTTTTTTGTTAGTGCAGTATAGATGTTTCCCGCGAAACCCCCCCCCCCCCAGTCTGTTTTACATGCCAGGTTAATTCTATGCGTTACCAACGAGGATCATGTGGAGTCAGTGAACTTGGTCCCCAAAGTCGCTCTTCATCTTCCAACATGGAGGCAGTGCATAGCATAGCTTTGACCCATGCTTGTCCGTGATACACAGGGTCGTGGGCTGGGATCCTGTGTCCTGAACATACCTTGCGTGTGGCACCTGTGTCCAGGGTTGGCCGTGGAGGGTTTCCTGGGCTTTTCCTCCATGTCTAAGCCTGAAAAAGCTCGAATTCGCTGGAGCCAATCAAATACAGTCTTACGTAAAGTATACTAATCTCTTATGGTCACCACTGCAAACGTTTTAAATTTCCTGGAAGATCACACTGCGTATAACCCCCTTCCCTTACACCCACCCACCCTTCCCTTCCCCTAACCCCTCCCCATTCCAGCCCCCACCTTTTCCTCTTCCCTAAACCCCCCTCCTCCCGAAACATCACCCTCTTCCGCCCCACCCCCGCCCCCGGAAAGACCTCCGAAATATAGCTGGCCATTTGATTGGCTCCGCTTTTTACACCTACGAAACAGCTCCCCTTTTGATTGGCTCCAGTGAATTTGAGCTTTTACGTGGTGGTCTCCCCTCCAACTCACAGCACGAGCCAGTCATCGCTGCTAACCTGACGTTAAGAAACAGTCAGCTGAAAGTCCACGCCCTCCCCATCCTCTCCAACAACCAGGTTTTGGTAACAAGACCAACTTGCTGATGGGGCTCCTGTAAACGTTTACTGGTAGATGCGATCTGAAAGGTGGACCACCATTCCAAGGAAAACACCGTTATTCTCACTGTTACATGCGTGCGCATTCACAGATATTACAAAGAGAACGGGGGCTGCAGAGACCATTCCGTTTTGTTGTCATTATTTTTATTATTGATATTGTTGATTCACAGAATCTTCTGAGAGAGGACGTGCACACGGCACACATGCTATTTTCAGCGCACACTGACAATTCGCAGAACACCCTGACAATTCGCAGAGGAGAAAACAATGTTATAAAAGTATAATTTGCTTTACTGGGTAGGAGGAAGGAGAGGTAGTGAAGGAGGGAGAGGGTGGAGTGGGAGGGAGACGGAGAGACAGAGAGAAAGAAAAAGAGAGGAAGACAGAAAGAAAGAGTCAGAATTAACTCAATTAGACAATTACGCACACCCATAGACAGTTTAGATTTTCCTTGTCTGTCTGTTTGTCTCTGTCTGTCTGTCATCCTGTTTCGTTCTCTCTTTTGTTCTTCTCACTTTAGTCATCAAACAGAGCGTGGAAATCTTCCAGGAAAACAAAGCTCATCAGTGTTAATGGGGGAAAGCGACCAGGAGGGGTGGAGCTGGGTGGGTGATGAAGTACCAGTGTGCGGGGAGGTGGAGATAAAGAGCCAGACGACATTATACGCCCGAAATGCGCAAGCAGTAATCCTCTGACACCTAATAGAATAAAGGTTAAAGCTGCGATGGGCCAACACTTTGTGCTGTGCACACGCGCGCGCAGATCGTCTGCTTTTGTCGAGGGGGCGCCACCGTCTCTGTCCAGATGACATGCCCAGGGCTTGTCACTGCGCACGCGCCCACGCTGGGGGCCGGCTTTCACATGGGAATTCGGGAAACAGACGAAAAGCTGGACTATGAGATTTCGCGCGCAACATCTAATGGGTTTTCTTTCTCGGGGAGAGACCCATTGCTCTGAAAGTTTTGTAGCCCATTAAATGATCGCTAGATGAAAATGTCGCACACGATTATCTTTTTTGACGATTTTTTTACGTGGGGGGAAAGGGACGTGGGTGGGTGCGTCTCATTTCCAAATCTCTCCTCGAAGACCTAACCGGAAGTTGAGCTGGGGTTCATCTCCCGTGGTACATCAGAGACTGTCTAGTACCCGCGAGGCAGTGGCAACGCGCGAACCCTTGACCCGCGTGGGGGGGGGGGGGGACTCCTTGTAGGGACACGTGTCGAGCACGCGCGGCGCCAAAGCGAAAACACGGGTGAATGTTAATACAGATTAATTGACGATCATCCGGGGACTCAGGCCCGCGTTCGGCACACGGGCCCGCCGCTGTCCGAACGCCGCCACCGCCATCTGTTCAGCGACCGGCATATGTCGCGGGGCTGGGTGTTGGTGGTGATAGTGGTAGTAGCGGCCAAGAGAGGACGAATAAGAATGCGGTCCCAGAAACAGATTTCCACTGTTCTGTGTCTCTTTCAAACCTCCTTTTCAAAGCTTGCTATTATTGTCGTTTTTCCTATTTATTTTCGTTACCTGTTTCACTATCACGAAGCTGCAGAAAGAACAAGAAGTAATTTTTTTAATTTAGAAGTTTAGTGTTTTGTGCCTTCTTACTAACACAGAAGTAGTGGAGGCTGCACATGTGCACCACGTGCAGAGGAAATACGTGGACTGGAAAAGAGATTTGAACCCGAGACTCACGACTCTCTCTGTCTTGGAAGGACAAGGATCCTCATCAAGTCTTGGCGTGGATTATGCTACATTATGCAGACAATGTAGTTCAAAGAAGTGGTTATCTCTTTGAATGCATCTAAAGAGTTAACACGACGAAGAAAACACATCGATACTAAAAACTTTTTTTCAGAAATGGGTGTTCTGTACACAATTTGGGAAATATTCGCTGCAGTAGTTTTCGATACAATAAACAAAACACAACAACAACAAAAACAACAACAACAACACAAACAAACTCTATCGTCAGAATCTGGGTTAGTTTGGGGCTTTTGGGGGAGAGGGGGGGGGAGACTAAGCCTGTAACATCACGTTGTCTGTATTTCAGACATCCTGCGAGCCAGTAAAATTGTCCCTGAAGAGAGAAGACTATCTGGTCTGTACACTAAAAAAGAGTTTAACGGGATTTTGTTGGGGGGGGGGGTGCAGAAAAGACTGTAGAGTTAAGCATAATGTAGGATTATTGAACTAATGAGGTGTTTGGTGAACGTATTTTCCAGACCCTTTCGATGTTTCTCTTGATCACTCTAAGCCGATCCCATCCGTTTTCTGCAAATCCCCTCCTGTCTCTCCGTCTAGCCTCCCCCTTCCCTCCCCCCAACTAATCGCCCACATCTCGGCGGGGTCCACTCGCCCCGTTCTCACACCGTTCCCCCTCTAGGGAGGCAAGCTGACGGATGTTCCAATGCTCACAACACCGTCCTTCGTCAACTCCACCACCACCACCACCACCACCACCGTCAGGGCAGAAAGACCATTCCACCCACCCCCCTCCCGCGCGCTTCGCCAGCATCCCAGGTTGAGTTGCTACGTCATCAGCCACGAGCTTGTCAACACACTCGCCGCCAGGACCGACGACAGCTTTTATTAGACTGAAGCGCGTGGGCACGTGCCTCTTGCCCCTTTGTTACGGAGGGCCGCTGCTGCCCCAGCACAGGGAGACTGCACACAACTGCCTTTATCGTGTGCACACCACGTGGTTTTGCGCGTGCGTGCTCTGGGGAGACGGGGGTCGAACTACATAGAATCAGAGACATAAGGCTGGCAGTGGAACTTGTACAGTCAGCATGTGCGTTGAAGTACGTCATATAATCTTGGTGAACCAACCAACCAGCCAAACAACCAACCAAAGAACCAACCACCCACCCAAACACACAAAACGAACCAACCACCCACCCACCCACCCAACAAACAAACAAACAAACAAACAAACAAACAAACCAACCAACCAACCAACCAACCAACCAACCAACAATATAAATAAATACAAAGAAAAAGAAAAGGCTGAGATAAGTTAAACATGAATGACCTTTATTTTCAGGTCAGACAATGGGACCCGCTGTCTAACAAGTCAGTGTCAAATTTATATACACTTAGGTTCTGCTTCAAGTATATATTCTATTTTGTCCTACGCGTTGATGTATAGTATACGCTCTTCTGCATAAAATATTCTTTTGTGTTTATTAAATTACATTGAATACATTGGTTTTCTATGTTACAGATTTGTATTGTAAGGGCATTCTCATACATAAATTATATAACAACCTAACTGAGTTGCAAAATCTCTTTCACTAATCTTCAAGAATATCAGCAAGTGCAAAGAGTTCATCTGAAGTATCTCAGCGTGCATCATGATTAGGTCATTACATTCTAATGACCTAGACAACAGACACTAGTGACAAATGCTTTCTGCAGGATTGCAGTGACCGACAATTCGTTTAAAATATCTGCACAGGACAAAGTACTGGAAACAGTACATGATTTTTCTGCATTACATTTGTGCATTGGAGGTCTATATGTAATATATATATTATTTAAAAAGGCAGAATAAAATAGGATAAGGAAATGAAAGCCCGAGCTATTCAAGTTCATTTAATTTAGCAGATCACCAGTCCGTCCGTAACAGCTAGTGTATCACTCGAGCTCACATAGCTTGTATCAGACAGACGTGCCTATACAGATACACTCATACACACGCACACAGATGCTCTCATTTTGATAAGCGTTTGTAACATTCTTTTTTGTTCACATATGTTAAACATTTTTCCCTAAAAATGTCACGGCAGTATCCACCATTATGACAGTAGATACGCACTCGGTGAACTGTTCTGTACGAAAACATAAATTAACTAGCGTCTTCTTTAAATGCTCGCCGTGGGGCTTACGTCAATAGCCTTACCACTCTTCGCACACCACGGAGGGCTGAGAGCTTGCCCTCCACAACCCTCTCTGTGTTGCATTGCGCAGAATTCAAGCTCGCAGTGAAAACACAGACCTATTTATACACAGTCCCACACGGCTTGTCGTTCGACCGTTCCGCCCCTCGCGGCACCTGAAAAGATTTAGGGAAGCGACAGATTTGGTCAGCGTTGCATGTCGCACCGTTTAACGGGCCGCGCCCAGAACAGCAAGCTTGGCTCGACATCGTTTGGAACGTGTTTGGGTGCGAACTGGCTCGCCAGACGATTGCAGGTACTGTCTCTCGTCCTGTGCTGCTTGCAACAAAGAGGTGGGGTGGGGCAGTGTTTCGTGTGGAGGGGTAGAGGATCTCGGACACCGCCCGAGGCTTGCGAGTCGTGCTGCTATTCATTCAGTAGCCCAGCTGCAGGAAACCAGAGCATCGTCCACAGCTAGGGTCCGTATTCATATCGATCCAGTGAGTTACGTTCCTTTCAAGCCATGTTGCGGTTTGCATCAAAGCGACTACGCTATGTTTATCACGCTTTCAGCGAGCTGAAGGAATTAAGAGTTCCACAAAATCATATGTAGCGGCTGATTGGATGGGATGACCCTACCATGCCCAGATGTGACCAAAGTGTTACAGCAGGAGGGAAGACTAAAGCACGTCTTCCCATCATCAAATGTGCGATGAAGACAATCCTACCCGATGGACGACGAACTCGCGAGTCTTTGACCCTGACCAGACGAGGAGCCGGGACTCGTGACGTCAGAACAATGGCGTCATCCGTCCCTCCGAGCTTACTGACGTCACATGAGGGAGGAGATCTTCTGCAGCAGGCTGGCCGCGTTCGGGCCGAAGAGGTAGGGTGACATGAGCATGCGCTGGCAGCGGAGTGCGTTCTGCTGGGCAATCAGGGACGACCGCGGTACGAAAGCGGAGTGGGCGCTGAGCCCCCCCTGCGTGAACAACACCCCCGGAGGAGAGGGAAAGGGCCCGTGGTGGGGGTAAGTGTGGTGGTGGTGGGCCAGGGAGGGGTGCGGGAGCAGGGGGCTGTGGGCTGACGATGACGACGGCGATGAGGAGGAGTCCGAGGGGGAGGTGGCAGCCGCTGGGATGGGTGCGCCGTCGTGCAGCTTGCGCATGTGCTTCTTGAGGTCGAAGTTGCGGCAGAAGCCCTTGCTGCACACGTGGCAGGTGAAAGGTTTCTTGTCGTTGTGCGTGTGCATGTGGAAGGTCAGGTTGTACACCTGGTGGAAGGCCTTGTTGCAGATGGTGCACTTGTACTGTTTCTCGGCGCTGTGCGTCAGCTTGTGGTTCTTGTAGTTGCCCTTCTGGTGAAAACCTTTGCCGCAGAACTCGCACACCCACGGCTTGTAACCTTGGTGGATGCGCATGTGCGTGTTGAGGGTCGACGAGCGGTTGAAACACTTGCCGCACGTGCTGCATTTGTGCGGCTTCTCGTCCGTGTGGATGATCTTGTGGCGGCACAGCGTGCTGGCCTGTCGGAAGCCCTTGCCGCAGATCTTGCACACGAAAGGGCGCGCGCCGGTGTGCACAGGCATGTGCCGCGTTAGATTGTAGTGTGCATTGAACACCTTGCCGCACTCGTTGCACGTGAAAGTCTTCTGAGACTTTGCCGCGGCGCTTCCGCTACCGCTTCCGCCACCGCTGCCGGTGCCGCCGAACCCGTTGCTGGTGGAAGGGAGCGAATCGCTGTCCAAGGAGTGCGTCAGGGTGTTCAGCTTGTTGACGCTGTATGGGAACCCGTCACTGCCGCTGCTGGCGGGATTCAAGGAAGAAAGAAGAAAGTCCCGTCTGCCCAGCCCGTGGTGTTCTCTCGGCCCGAAACTTTCACCCACATCGTCGTCGGCCTCATCTTTTTCGTCATCATCACTATCATCGCCTTTAACGCCCTCTGTTCCGACTATAACTTCATCTTCGTCGTCGTCATCATCTTCGTGCTCCTCCGTGATTTCTATCTTGTTGTTATTTGTGTTGCTGTTGCTGAAATTGTGGCTGTGGTTGGGGTGGTTGGGGCGTCTGTCCGAATGGCTGTTGTGGGGAGAACGATTGGTTTTGTGGGAGCGTCCTTGAGAAATCACGTGATCTGCGGAGGGCGGGGTCCGGTCGTGGGGGTCAAGTCTTCTGTGACCTTCTGCGGCGGTTTCAGTGAAGCGGAATTCCTCCCGAGGCGGGCTCACGTGATTCTTGTCGCTTTGGGTGGCCCGCAGCTTTGTGGCGCTTGCCGGAGACAGCTGAGCCAGTTTCAAGTGGTCAAACCCGTGACCTATGAACCCACCACCCCTCACCAGGCGCGGGTCCATCATCTGATGGGGATCTCCTGCAGCAGCTGCAGCAGCGGCGGCCGCCGCAGCAACAGCAGCGACCGTGGCCACACTCGGCGTCTGAGAGTGCTGGCCGTTGTCGTGTCGCTGTTGTTGGTGGTGATGAAGCAAGGAATAGCTTCGCAGCAACTGAGCGTGGTAGTCGTCGCAGTTCAGACGCGTCAGCGAGAAGGCCGGGTGGAACAGCGGCAGCAAGTGTTGCTGCAATTGCTGCTGCTGTTGCTGCAAATGCAGCTGCTGCTGCTGGAAGCCCATGTCGCCGAGAAAGCCGCCAGCCGGATCTCTTCCGATTCCAGCGTTGCAGCGCAAGTCCTTTGGAAACTGTACCGGATGTCCCAGCTTGGCAGCGTCCCCCGCTTGCAGGAGAAGGCTGCTGGCGTACTGTGGGCACGGGTACAGGGGATGCAGCGCTTCTTGTCCCGTCGGAGGAGGAGACCTCGTCCTGAGGGACAAAGGTTTCAAGTCCGATGCTAAAGCAGCGAGAGTGACTTTGCTGCGGTGAGCTGCCCCGGATCCTCGCTTGGGAGGCAAGTGTTCCTTCACGTATTTGTTAACAGCATCCGGGGCTTCCTTGGCCCTACGTTTCTCAGCAGTTGCCTCCCTTGTTTTCCAGTCCTGGACAGCTCTGTCCCTGCCAGCGGGGTCGGTTTTCAGCTGGACGGCCCGGTCTGTCAGAGAAGGCTTAGGCGTACTGCCAGTCTCGACTGAGAAGGTTTTTTTGTCCTTGGAAACCACCAAGTCCTGTCGTGCAGATCTACTGCTGTCCGCAGGACTGCACCTCGCGTCGTCCTTCTTCTCCAGGGTGATCTGTGTCTGGCCAATCTGGTTGCCAAGGGAAACTGTCGGGTTGGATTCCATGATTCTGTCGATGGAGAACGCAAGTTTCGTCTTCACGGGCGTGGAGGAGTGGATGCCGCTGGCAACCGACTCGGGGGCCTTGAGGGAGGAAGGGTAGCACCTGCTCTCGGGCTTCTCTGGGGCCATCTGGGGGGTGGGCGCCACTCGGGTGGGGGTCTTGTCCTGTTCCGCGGCCATGAACTGCGAGCGAAGGAAGGTCAAGTTATATCGCACTGACAAAACGCAAAAACTATCGCTCATGAAGAGGAGGTCAAGGTTTCAAGACTAAAATGACAATGACGACGACAACCACAACGACAATGACAATGACAACGACAATGACAATGACAATGACAATGTATTTATTCGGGTTTTAAGTTTTCTCTCAAAAACCCATAACCAATTAGGGGAGACAAAGAACGGAGTGTAACAACACCCTGAGAATTTAAAAGAAAAAAAGGAGAAAAAAAAAGAAAGAAACAAACAAAAGAGGGTGGGGGGGAGAGAAAGAGAAAGAGGTAGAGAATATTTTAAAACGTGTCTGTGTTTAAAAAATCCAAGGAGTGGAAGATGAAGTCTTGTCACGGAGCTTGATTTACGAAAAAAAAAAAATCTTCTAGCTTTACTCTGGTTTTTGGTGTGTGTTAAAAAAAAAGTGGTTCACACACACCCGCCTCAGATACTGCCAGGCGAATCTGACCTGAAAACAGTAAAACCCTTCTTTGCGAGCTCATGCGTTGCTGCCTAGCGACACCAGCGTTCTTTGCGTTTGTAAAACTAGCCTAAGCACTACGCAGCGCGACAGGATCGGCCGACAGCGATTACTTGCTAACGCACACAAAAAAATTAAATAAATAACCAAAAAAAGTGTCGGCAGGTTCCGCTAGCCAGCTACCTTTCCTGCCGCTTCTCTGACAGCCGATGTCGACAACGTGGCCAGCAGGTCACAGGCTGTCTCCCGTTGATCCTACGCTGCTTGATCGCAGACGGATCGATTCCACGGTCACTACCACCACCGCCGCTGCTGCAGCCGCTAGCTAAACTGGTTTCCGTGATTTGTCGCAAGCTGCCTCCGGTCCCCGCGCATCGTGCGGCTTTGCCGAACTGTTTTATTTACGCATGCGGGTGGTTTGCGCTCATGCGTCAAGTTAGTTCTTACTCGGCAGGATCAATGGGTGTTTGTTGAATGAGATAACTGCGTCTTGCTCAGCACGTCTGATTTTTTGGGGGGAGGAGGGGGGAAGGGGCTGGGGGGGGGGGTGATTGCTCAGCAAGATGTAAGCAGTTAGTTTAGTCTGTTTCGTCATGCGATAACCCTTATCTACACATGCGGCAAATCAGTGCTGGCTAGAGCAAGGCAATGTAAGTTCTGCCGTCTTAGACACGGTAATTATTTGGCAAGTTACATTTTCGTGCACAAAGTTAGTGCTGGTTAAATTTACGTCAGTGTTGGATTATATAATTACAACATTAGGTGTCCCGTTTGGATACAATACTTGCCTGTGCCAAGAATTGGATGAAGTTCGTACTGACAAATTTGCGCTTTGGTAATATTAGTGTTTGTTTAGCAAAGTAAATTTTTTACTTGCCCAGGTGCGAGGGCCTTTGTTTCATCTAGGAATTAAGTGTTTAGAATTACTAGGGGCCTGCTTAGTTGGTTAGCAAGTGCTTGTTGGGAAAGTTAGCCGAAGTTTTATTTTACAGGTTAATACGCATAATTGCATGTTTAGCATCTGCTTATTTGCCGAGTTAGCTTACGAGAGTTGATCTGGGTAGCGTTCCTGTAACAAGCGAATGCTACTTTAGCAACATGAGGGTTTATTTGCCAAGCAATACTAGGCTTTATCAACTTACCCCCCCCCCCCACTTAGCATGTTTGTGTTTGCTGGGAGTGATTGCTTTTTTGGCCAAGTAGTTTTTAAATATCAGCTGATAGTGTTTACTTGGTGCTTCTTTGTAAAATATGGTTCCCAGGTTACTTGTATTTAAATAAATAAATACATTTCCTCGAACGTCTAATCTCCAACACAGACATTCATCCATCAATCAGTTCTGTTTACCTAGCATTGCTCTGCCAAAGGTGTTGGTTCAAAAGCCTGTAATTTAGGCACGTGAAAGAACGGACCTATTACATCACCTTTGATGTCCGCCTATGCCCTGTCCACCAGGTATGTTCTCTTCTGAGAAATAAGGTTGCCGAAGGTGTGTGCGGAGGCAGGGGGAGGGGCATTGGGCGGTGGTTGGTTCTGTTAGAGGGACAGTGCTTCCACTTCGCGGTGATTTAGCACTACGGAGGGGATGGGGTCCTATCACTAAGCTATAGACTGAAATAACCACCAGACTGATGGCAGCAGTAAGATGGCCAGTGCGGACAAGCGGTTTAATGAACAGGAAATGGCCGAATGGAGTTTGCACAATATATAACTCCAGGAAATATTCCTTGGCCACACCTGGGTTCGAACCAGCAACCTTCCACCGCAGCTCTACTGACCGAGCTATCTTGGCCCCATAGTGGGCAGTGATTGGATCCCTTTGGATTAAACAGGGTTGTCATGTGCATAAAAGGTGGTTGTCGTGTGACCAGGCACGTGATCATTGCAGCCAATAGGCGCTGATTTCTCTGCCGGAAATTCCCGGTTTGTGTTACAGCGAGAGGAGGATAATTACGTCACTTTTACACATGGGAATCCGATCAATGAGCAAAATGCCTCAAATTGCTTTTAATAGTAAAAGATAAAAATAAGCCGGTCACGCTATAAAGGCTTTTATTTTTACAAAAATAGGAAACAATCAGATAGTCGCCAAAAGTCATGTAAGAAAGAAAGAAAGAAAGAAAGAAAGAAAGACAGACAGACAGACAGACAGACAGACAGACAGACAGACAGACAGACAGACAGACAGACAGACAGACAGACGGCGGTATGGAGTGATCCCCTGAATGAGGTGTTCATTTATCCCTCAAAGTCAAGTCCATCCACTCATCAAGCTATTGGATGCTCTGCTGGCTTCTTTCTTCGAATGTTTGCTTGTCCTTCTCTCCCAGAATGGCTTCCATAACGATAACTGATCGCTTCCTGCTGCAGCTAATGATGCTTCCACCATTATCGCCATCGCCACATCGTCTTCTTTGTCTCGTCTTCCACGCTGTCATCGTCATATTCGGTCTCATTTGTCCCTGCCCGACACTGTCAGTCATTCCTCTCTCTCTCTCTCTTCCAGTTCTCATTCATGTTCTCGGATTTGTCTGCGGGCTGCGGTCTTTCCTCTTCCTTTCTCCCAATATCCTACAGCGTTCATGTCTTTTTCTCTGCCGAGCATTTTCGATCAAAACTCTCGGATGTAATATTTCGGCACTAACACCGATGATTACAAAACTGTCTCTAGACAATTTAAAAAAAAGGCTACACGACCTAATGATAAAACCGTTTTTGAAGACAATGGCTGGATGGTTAACGCTTTGAAGGAACTTGTGGTGACGTGACTGTAAGCAATTAATGAAAGTGACCCTGAAACTGATGTTTGTTAAGCGTTTCGTGAGACCCAGAGCTGGCTGGCGGCACTAAATTTATTGTGCTCCGTGCTTGCTTTTCCCCTAGCCATAAATTGCTTGCCTTTACGTCAATATTTATTGAAATAATAACAACGTTTCATGCAAGAACGGTTTTTCGTAGAGACGTGAAGCTGCCATTAATAATGAGAAAATGTTTCTGTTGTTGATGCTGCTGCTGATGACGATCAGGGTGGTAGAGATGGGATGACAACAGCCACCAAGTGCTTCGCGTCTCTTGTTTTAAGGGGGGGGGGGAAATGTGTTAGATTTTGAATGGTGAAAGGTGCTAAGAACGTGTGTTCTTGTATTCGTTTAATTCGTTTCCCGTAAATATTTACAAATGTGTTTGCATTTTTCCAGAGTTCGTGGGGTTTTAATTCATCAGAACACGATAATGGTTTTTAGGATGTGAGCTTCTAAAACAAATACATTTCAAATATACCAGATGAAGGCTGGGGGAGTTGATTTTTCTGCGGGGGGGGG
>SMGT01000309.1:97007-110556 GCA_004794575.1 Lanistes nyassanus | reverse complement strand
GAGAAAGAGTGTGTTCTGCTCTCTCGGCGAGAGAGAGAGAGAGAGAGAGAAAGACTCATCAAAAAGCAGAAGAAGCTAAAGAACAAAATATCGGAAACAAAAAACAAAACAGACAAAACAACAACAACAAACAACACAAATTGTACGAAGCAGGCGAGAATTTATATAAAAAACTTTGTGAACTCTCCACGATCTTTACAATCCAAAACTAAACAGAACAAATCTAACTTGTATACACTTTGACAATAAATTGTCTATATGGGATAGCTCTTGTTCTTTTAAATTTTATGTCAGTTGGCTTTTTAACAGTTTTTTTTTACTGCGACTGATCTTGAGGGGGCGGGGGGGGGGGCGAATCAGGACGGCTGTTTCTTTTACTGACTTGTGCACTGTATCTATTCTCTCATCACTTCGATTATTTCCATCCCAGCTGAGTGTCTGTGATTTTAGTTTGCTCTGCATCACCAACAACAGACAGGTCGGAACGCTGACAAACTCACTGAAAAGTACAAGGAGTTAAAACAGTGTCGGAAATGCATAATGAGACGCTTATAGGTTTTATTTCCCTTTTGTAAAACAACACCACGGCAAGACAGTTTATGATTTAAGATCACTTTTTATGTATCTAGATACGTGTTGTTTTTTTTTTTTGCAGTAATGTTGTAGCTGTGTGGAAACACCAATGCATTCTTATTTAGTTTTGTTTACCCCACACCAGTATTACATCCGCCTTCCAGTCTACTCTCTCTCTCTCTCTCTCACCAATTTTTGGTTAGATTTTAAAGCTGCTGTTTTCAATACAGACTTACACTCACTCTCTTCGTTTCGGCAAAATAAGGCAACGCAAATTAAACACTCGTCAGTTGTTTACAGTCTGGTAATGTACACAGTTCTGCCTGACATCGAAGCGAGTTCCACCACATCCTCGTACAGAACATTGAGGCCACAGAAAAGCACAAAAACTTGCTCCGCAAACGCTTTGATTTTAACCAGTCTAGAAAACCATTTAAATTACCCTTTAAATAAAATAAATTCAATGTTTAAAAAAGCCCTATGCAGTATAAGTAAAATTGTCAATATAAGTAAAAACGCCATATGTGAACAAACTCAAATATAACAAAAACAATAAAACGAACTTAATATTCCAGACGAAAACCCCTTCGCTGACGAAAGCATTGAGACAATTTGTGCACGATTACAAAGGATGTGAATATTTACTTACAGAAAAGCAGCTGTTGACTGGATTGGGGTTGGGGGAGGCCTGTTGATGAAAGTGACTCACAGCTGCAGAGGACACGGCAGTCACACAGAAGATAAAGAAATATCGTTCAAAGTCATTCTCTAAACTTGCTGTGCCGTCATTTTCAGTTATGTCTTCAGCGTGCGTATAATTCGTTCTCAGGAGAACAAGAAACCCTTGTAATATAGGAAACAATTCGCCCAAAAATCTCGGAGTATCCTTCAGACAGTTCTTGTAGTTTTCTCCTGTTTCTCGACGATTTTTCACGCCGATAATTTTGTCGAAAAATAGTCGGATGGTCTTTTTTTTGTTGACTCAGGTTTATTTCAGGCTCCGAGTGGTCTTCTTAACGAAAGGACTCACAAGCCCTAGATTCTTTTTTTTTTCTTTTAAATTCTAAAACTCTGAAATTTGTGATCTGAATGTCTTCATTTGTCGTGACTTGCCAGTCGGCGAGGGCACTGGCTGTTTGGTCGCTCGGAAGATGTCCTTGCGCTTGGGTTGCACTGTCCGTCGCAGAGGCAGCCGATCCCAGGCGAGGTGACACTGCTTGACCCTGAGTCTTGGAGGGCGCTCGCTGCCATGTGACCGCCTGTCAGTCAGGGCCCGCAGCGAAGCGACTGGGTAGCCGAGGTTCGTTTGTATATATACATCTCCGTCAACGAGGCCGACTCCTCGTGAATAGCTGGGACAGTATCTGTGGCTCTGGTAACGCCTGGCCGCACGGCGATGCTAATCCTGCCTGTCCTCAGGTCTGCTAAAAAAAAATTAAACCCAGCCGTCACCACCTCCACCACTTCCCGTCACTTAGCCACCCCCACCCACCCTCCCCACTAACCCCATACCCGGTTCACAACCCCCAGTACCTCAATTGTTGTAAGTGCGAGAGCTGGGGCGCTTTCAGCTCGGAAGCTTCTCTACTCCTCCCCATCTCTTCAGCCCCGTGTTTTGTGCCACGGGTGTCCTGTCGGTTGGCAGTTGCGCGTTTCGCTTGTAGGTCAAACAAGGCGGACCGCGCGCGGCAGACTCCATGACGAAGTGATCAGTGAGTCCCCGCAACTGACCAATCAGCGCTCAACTTGCTTTTCCCGGTGAAGAGGCGCGCGTCAAAGAAAAGAGAGAGGGACGGCGTGAGCGAAACGCAGGCCACGCCCCCAGCGTTTGGCAGCGGGAGGTGTGGCCACAGCGACGCCTGAAGCCCCACCCACTTTTCAAAGAACTGCCGAGCGCTGCCAGCTCCCAGAAGACCAGAGCAGAAGTGACGAGAAGACAAGATGTTAGCTGCTTGTCGGAAGGCGCTGGTTCACGAGCGGCGAGTGGTAAGATGAACTGTCGACAAGTCGGTTTCGGCAAGTCAGGGGGAGTCGGCCAGAGGGCGCTCGGTGCTGCTGTGTGCGACGTCACCGCGTGTCTCAAGCGATGAATATTTGAACATCTTGCCGTCTGTTTTGTTCACGAACGTCAGCCGATTTTGACAGACTTCGGGTAACGTGTGGAGTAGCCGTCGGTATATCGCGTTACCTCCGTTTCTGCCTGCGCGCAGCTTGATGGACAACTTGAAGCCGAGTGAAATGAGATCGTACGAAGAAATGGATTGTTGGAAGAAACGCATATTTCGAAGTGCCATAGAGTCCGTTGTGAACGAACGTCCTATTTATATTCTTCATCTTAAAGATTATAAAAAACGGGCTATGTTTATCAGCGTAGCGGGATGATACAAGATAAGCCTATAAACGAAATTGGGCAGCTATATTACCAGAGAATATTCGGGACAGTAGGGCAGATGATGATGCTGAGGATGACGTCGATGAAAGACAACAGCCCGCAAAAAAGCTCATGAAAACTGTAATCTAAGGCCAGCATAACACTTGGAAGTGTAACGTAGAGTTATAGAAACACTGTGACAGTCCAAACGAACGTGTTTAGATACTGTGATGGATGTGTTGGCATTGTGAAGTCTTGGTGGTCAGGTGCTGAGGTTTACGAGCAGAAAGTTTGTTTTGGATAAGGATAAGAAATGATGCTGCCGATTTAAGCAAATAAATTTGTCATCCTAAACCTTGTGAGAGAGAGAGAGAGAGAAAAAGAAAGAAAAAAGAAAGAGCGAAAGAAAGAAAAAAGAGAGAAAGAAACAAAGAAAGAAGTGGAAAGAAGAGCAGGGATAGAGACTGAGGTAGGGGGGAAGGGAGCGCAAGGAAAAGGTAGGAAGAGATGAACAATGATGAAGATGCTTAGAAAGGGGGATGAGGGGAACTGAAGCCAGATAGGAAAAAGAGGGATGGGGACAGACCAGAGATGTGACAGGTTGAGGAGGGGGAATTAAACAAAACAGCGAGGTCAGCACGACGAATGTCCTCATGCAGCAAGCTCTTCATGTCGCAGTCCACGAGCAGCAGCCTGCTTGACGACAGCGCCCGCCATGCCATGCCCTCCACTCGTGTGTAAAAAGGCCAGTCACCTGTCTGAGGTCACTGAGCGCCGTTCAGCCATGCAAGAATATTGCAAGCGGTAGACTTTCCTGGAAGCGTCATCAGCGGCAGCTCTCAGCCCCCATCAGCAGACACGCAACCGTTCTCTGCGAAGGTCGCAGCCACCTCACTCCTCATCTCTTCCCACAAACAAAATGGCCGATGGCGTTATTCCTGTTGAAAGTTCCACTTTTTCAGATTTCCCTTATACCGCTCAACTTCTCGTCTCAAAGAGAAAACCGCACAAGAGATGAGCATCCTTCCTATCTTCTTCTTTCTCCCCAGCACACCGCCTCAAAAGACAGAACCAGAGATTCAACCTCGGTAAGAAGAAGCCGGATTCCAGACCCTAGCGCGAGAGGCCGATCCTATAAATAATAGATGTACGTAATCATTTACATAATAAGTGCAGGCGATCGTGTAAATAATAGATAAGCAACACGTGCCAGGCGGGCCACACTGGCTTTGTCTGGAACTGTATCCGGTGCGCTTTCAAAAGGCTTCCACCTGACCCACCTGCAAAGTGCATCGCACCTTGCCGCTTGACGAAATATTAATGTTTCCTTCACGAATAGCGCGCGTGGGTGACACGACACACTCCGATTCCCCCCTACCCCCAACGCCCCTTCTTATGCTCCTTTAGCTGTCGTTGGGTTTTGTAGCGTGCAGAGATTTTCCTCGAAAGCCTTCTCTTTCATTCCGTGACGAGATCTTCTACAGATCAGCTCAACTTCCCGGGTCCAGTAGAGTGAGAACAGAGATTAAAATTACATCGTCTCACCTGTGCGATTACGGTGAGTAAAACTCTGAGTGGATAGTAACAATACTTCACGGTTTTTGTCTAATGCATATGCATGAGTTCCGTCTTTCGTTGATTAACGCATATTTCTCCCAAAGCCTGTTTTATTTCATTTTCCCTCACCCAATGCTCTTGTTGTTGTAACAAGATCGCTTTGCAAGCTGGCCTAGCTTTCAAACTTTCAGCGAGCACTGTAGTGTAAGAGTGAAAAAGAAATTTCGTCATATTTGGTTCAAACATAGCTTATTTTCCTAATCACCTGACCAACGTGCCAAAAAACCCACCCCGCTCTGGAGCCATAAATCCCCCACTTTTTACAAATAAAAGCTGTAGACACTACAAAGAAATACGATACATCTTGGCAGGAGTCGTGATTAAAGAGAACAAGCAGAGTTTTAACTACAAATATTAAAAAGTATTGTAATGGAATAATAAGACAGTCTTTTAACAACCAGGGTTTGTGGCAATTTTTTTATCGGGTGCACAATAACACATGGTTGTGTATGAAATTTTTGCATCGTGGGTATTGTAGTATTTAGAAAATAATTTAAAAAAAATGTGTTTATATTCTACCTTTGGGATCAAAGCGAATCGGGATACCCCAATTTCTTGTCTAGGTGAAGAGAGTAAACTTACTGGGCTTGAAAACAACACATAGGTACAGAGGCTTGGGCCCGGCATGACATGGGCCCGGGAATGAGGATAATCAAAGGAATCGCACAAAACAACGTTAGCGAAAGAGACACAGCCAAAAGTGATTCTTTTTATTATGAAAGTAAAGTCCCTCCTCCACCCCCTGCTCCACAATGTGCAGATAAAACAGCATGAATGCCTCTCACAGATGTTCAAAATAGGCAGAAATATTTTGTAATGCAATCTCTGCGTAATGGTGGCTGGTGGATTAAGGACAAAGTTAAGCCAGGCTGAATTTTTAAGAGGAAAGTTCTATAAAAGCCATGCTACAAGAACAACCCGAAAAGATGGATTGAAATCACCTATTCGCAAAATACGATGAAACTCCTTTTGAAAACAGTTTCGAATCTGTTTTGAATCTGCGATGTCACACAGGTCAACTTAAAAAAAAAAAGACGCCTTAGGAAACTTGTCGTTGAACGAATACACAGGGAGACCCAGGGAGACCCAGGGAGCCTGGTTTTATATTCCTTATTGCTGCTCCTGGGTCTCATTGTATTCTTAATTTATGGTATTTTAGAAGAAATGTAATGAAATATGCAGCATCTTCTTCGCACTTTTGCCTGTTGGTCCTGTCGTTTTGGAGGCCATTTTGACTGGACGGAGAAACACTATAGTCAGTAATGAGTACGCCAAAAAATGTGAAACAGGAAGCAGTTTCCAGGCCCAGCATGTAAACTGTACTAAATTCTATAAATTCTAAAACTGTACCAAATAGCCACTATTCGGGAACAGCTATACCTCCTTCCTAATTTGGTATGCGCAGGGCGGGAATAGGGTTATGAGTTATTTTAAGACGACGGGAATGTTTGAGTGCGCATGCGTTATAGTCAGCACCTCATTTCTTCTGTGTAATCACTGCTCTGACATAAAAGAATCCGCAAACTAAACTGGTCCAGCACAAACAATAGTGAGGTTGAAATTCTGCTCGAAGAACTGGCAGTCCAGGGACCTACATTGTTGGCTGCAGTCACCTTGAAAATCCTTTTAAAAACGAAAAACCTTGACTTGGAGCAAAATAGCAGACCGTTTTTCACCAGAAGGCTTGACCTTGACCTGAAGCAGTGGCGTTAAAGTTCCATGCTGATTCACAACTTCTATGCCAGCATTAACTTCATCTACAATGCCCAAACTGTCAGCTCTTCAATATATATATATATACTGAAGAGCTGACAGTCTGGGCATTATAGATGTCATTGCCAACTATGTCGAACGGATTTTTTCCGTCTCTGAAAAAGCTGTTTCGTGGAACTTGAAATAAGCAATTCGCACCTGGGATGACCGAATAACTTAATTACAGAATAACGAGGGACAATAAGCTATTCGGTTTTGGTGCATGAGGAATTAAGGGATCTTATTCTAGAATAGCTGACATAGGAATAAGTCAGCTGTTTGGAGTTCTTGCATACGGAGCCAGAACACGTGTCTGAAACAAAACTAATTTAAGAAAGATTCATATAAGAAACGTTATATAAGAACACAAATAACACAAATAAATAAAAAAAGGGTCTAAAAGAATCGCTTTTGTCAGGCACTCGGAGAAGCACTTGTATGACATCGCAAAGAGAAGCAAAGAGCTGTGCGTATTTAATTTGTTACCCCTAAAACACTAAAACTGTGTTTTTTTACTTCTGTCAATACAGGAGCAGACGACAAGATTTATATTATATCTAGTCTGGAACGAATACATATCAGTTAAAATATTTTCTGTTGCCTGTATCAGACGTGTCCTCACAGCTTCCATATTTTCCAGACAAGCGAGGAAAGCTTAATAGACTCAAGGAAAGCGAGATGCGCTAAATCGGGAAGTCAGAGGTCCTGCCGAGGAAATTCTGACGTCACTATCTATATAGCGTCATCATGTGTGTGAAAATCCGTGGAGGAGAACTGACGTCGCCTTCGAAAAACAGTCGTCTATAGAACCGGTGAATGCGACTCAAAACAGAGTTGTCACGTGATACACGACTTCCCGGTAGGCGATGCATGGCGAGGCAGGTGAAGGCTACACTGTCATGTTTGCTTTAAGAAAAGGCTGATATGACGGTCCGAATGTGTGCTTGTCTTTTCTTTTTTAAATCTTACCAGCAAATGAAATCTCTTGTCATTCATGGAGCAGTATGGTCTGATTCTCTTTAGGACTGAAAAGTCGCTTCTTACTTACTTCGGCTCTTAACAAACTCGCCGCTAGCACAGTCTAAACAGGCGCTCGACAGCACGTGCGCGCGCGCAGAACCCCACCCGCCGCTGCCAGCCGCGAGCGTGCATTAAACTCATTCGCCATGGGCTTGATTACGGGACCGTGGGGTCTCGGACCATATGGAAAGCAGCAAAATTAATTTTCTCTGGCCGGTCGAAGTGCAGTTTAAGCCTAATTGAATTGATGACACTGGCAGGCGCGGGCCGCGAGCGGGGCGAAACCCGAGGCCAGCGACAGGCAGCAGATATCAGGGGAGTGCATCGTCCTTGTTTGGGATCGGGAGTTATCGGCCTTTGGATCGGTCCCCGTTTGGCGACCGGGGGTCATGTGGGAGAGCCGTTTTTAACGGGTCGTAGCGAAGTTTGGCGAGGAGAAGTGATGTAACGAGATCGCTGTCTGGCGGCAAAACACGTTCAAGGGAGACAACTACGCGGAAACGGCGAACATGCCCCTCCCCCACTCTGTATTTCTGTGGAGTTCTTTTTCACGAAACATCCCCCTTCCTCCCCCGCTCCCTGTCTTTGTGTGTTTTTTGTGGGGGTGGAGGGGAGGGGAGGCGGGGAGGTAAGGTAATTATAACAATAAAAAGAAACGGAAAAAACCCAACGCTGTTGAGATGTCATGTTTTGTGTCTGTGTGAGCTGTTATGGCAAGGTCTGATCATTTTGGTAACTCACGTCAATAAACAATTACATAATGTTGACTTTAACATTCCAGTGGTTTATGAGGAAAGGTGCTAGAAGAGACGGTAAACATGAGAGAAGAATTTGTTGATAAATCCCGATATCCGTAAGGATCGCTGGTTAGGCAGAATAAATATTACCATATAACTACGCACACAAACAATAGTATTAAAGGAAACTCGGTGCGTATTTCACAGTCTTTCTTTCTTACTTACTTACTTTCTTTCTTTCTTGGAAATAAAATTCAAATTTACTGCCAGTATACAGTCATGTGATTAATTGAATGGGTCACTTGCTGTTCGTGAAGATATCCAACAACTCCCTTCATTTGTTTTTAACGCGTGTGATTATTACAGAATAATTCTGTTAGGAGTTCACAAGTTCGTTGCGGGAATACTCTGAAAGTCTAGATTAATGTAAGTGTTCATGCAGTGCAGATGCATTCAGATGCTGTCCGTCACGCCGCCTCAGTGGTCTGGTAGTTATGGCGCCGGCTTGCGAGGCGGGAGGTAGGTGGTTCGTACCTCAGGCGTGTCATGACTCAAAAATTGTCAATCTAGTAGCTGCCCTGCCAGACGCCTGGCACTGCAGGGAACAGTACTAGGACTGGTTGGCCCGGTGTCAGTATAGTGTGACTGGGTGGAACTGAAACCCGTGTTGCGACAGCAGTCCCAGTGTGGCAGCCAACCAACCAACCAACCAACCAACCAACCAACCAACCAACCAACCAACCAACCAACCAACCAACCAACCAACCAACCAACCAACCAACCATGTCCGTCTATAGACGAGCTTTCCGAAGTTCAGTGTCGTGTGATTGCTGTGACCACTGTGGGTTCTTCCTCCCCGGGAGGCGTGGGGTGTCTTTATGCATGCGCAGGCGTGTTAGTACATGTGTCATGTGGCAGGCTAGGCATCCAGTCCGATAGCTCCCCCCCCCCCACTCTTCACGGACTGCTGTGTAAACAGGTGCTTCGTAAATGCAGAGAAAGTACTTCACCCTCTGTGACATGGAATCCGAACCCTCATCCACTGTATTGGAGCCAAACCACGATACGTACAGCACCTCTTGATTTTAAGGGAACCTACTGAGCTCAATCAAGCATCTTGACTAATTTTTACCATCCAAATGCTGCGTGGGTTGGCTTAGCATCCAACTAGAGATCTAATGCAACCTATGGAGAACCCCGCTACTGTCGCCCACAAAAGAGTGTGGCTTTCAAAACAATATTTAAAAAAAAAGTTTACGTCTTGAAAATTTCCTTCCATTATCTCAGTTAGTCAACCCAGGGAAATAGATGGACACAGGAGTAACGAGTCCCTTCTCAAGCATCAAAGCGAGCTCGTGAAAAGAAAAGTCATCAATAATGAATTGCCAACTCAGGCATCATGGGTAATGATATCGCGGGTGGCAAACGGTAGAACAGGGAACATGGAATACAGGGAGTGGGTGGAGGGCGGAGGGGGAGGATTATCGGGACACGGGAGCATCCACTGTGCACCTGTAGCTCGGACGAGGAAATCCCAGGCCGGCAGACTACTCTCGAGGGTCGGACGCCGGAGTACTCAGAAGCTAATTCAGTCGAGCGTGACGGCTCTTTTGAGTCCGTCAGCGGCCCTCTGGCCCTGGAACTCGGCGCCTCATTCAAAGCGGCTGCTGTTGCTGGTGTCAGAGTAAAGCGCCAGGTGAACAGCGAGGCCTCTGTCGACGGCCGCATGAAATGAGTAATCTGCAACACGGAAAAAATGACCAAAGTGGCAAAAGAGCCGAGGCCATAACGAGGCGCTTTCTCTCCGTTGGCAACCGTCGGTGGAACGAAAACATTGAGAGGGGTGGAGGCCTATGCTCGCTGCCTGCCTAAGCAAGTGTGGTGCGCGAGCTTTCAAAGCTGGGTTTGCACGTGCCGGTCGTCGTACAGGGACCTGCTGCGAAAGCGAGGCTGCCTCTGGTACGGAGGGAACAATTCATAAACTCGACGCAATGAGCAATTGCAAGCCCCGGCTAAACGAAAGCGGCAGTAAGAGAAATTGTGTAGGGGTTTGATTTGACGATCGATTTAAGCCCCTGGCAAAGAGCGGGCAACGCGAAAGCTGGTAGCTGTGTCAACAAGGGGAGACAAACGATGCTACACAACATCAAGAGCAGCAATGAAATTTGGCGTTTGCAGAGAGGGAAGGGGGGAAATGCTTTGCCTTTTAAAGCATCACCACTCTCCTGCTCTGAACGTTAGTCGCGCATGTTATTTTTCCGGTACGCCATCGACAGGCTGCGTCGGGCGGAGTATTCTGTGGTCATCCCTCTCTCTGGACCTCCATAGAGAGCTCACGCTTCTCGCGAGAACAGTCGGGAGAAGAAGACGACAGGAAGGAAGGAATAAGGCAAGAACTTAAAGGAAGTAGGACCAAGAAAGAGATGGAAGGTGAGGGGCTCACTCGCCCCCCCCCCCCCCCCGCTTGCTTGCTTGCTCGCTCACTCACACCCACCCACCCACTTACCCACCCAAACACTCACTCACTCACTCACTCACTCACTCACTCACTCACTCACTCACTCACTCACTCACTCACTCACTCACTCAGCCGACTATGCAACTGAAGTAGTAGAAAACTATACCAGACTACTCTCTTTTCTTTGTCTGTCTGTCTTTCGCGAGAGTGGGCGCAGGACCAAACTGGTTTCCCTAACGAGGCATTGTCTAGTCCCTCTTCATGCTTTGTTCCAGAGAACTGTCGAGCACAATCTAGCAATCGTTTCTCAGCGATATGCTTGAGGAAAGACATTATCTGAAAGTCCCGCAGACAGAAATGAGATAAAAGCAAAGGTGACCCATACCCGCTAACGGACATAAATCAACGTCGAAGTTTTCTGGTCATGGACATTAGCCTTGTCAAAGCAAACGACCGCCGAGTCTTACCTGGTCAATGTATCTGCCGCACCTGTTTGCATCCTTGCCTTTGGGTGCAGCGGCGGTAAAATTTCTGATTCGGGGGCCATTACTCAAAGTCTGCTTAATGGGCTGTCAAATCGAGTGCTCGAACCCAAAGCTTGTGTCTAATTGTAGTACCTGGATGCATTTGTGTCGGTTGTGGTTAGAACTATAGCCGAAGAAATCCCTGCCTCTTGAAATCAGCCAGGCATATTCCGACACGGACCAGTCTCTCTTGTGTCCAGGTAGGACCTGACAAAATGTTGTAATTATGTTTCCAGAGCCGCACTTGAGGAATTCATTCCTGCTTCCTGTTCCCTGTCAGTCAACTGTGACCAACGTGTCTCCAGGTAAAGGACTAAATCGGGTGTCCATTTGAACAGACAGCCGACTGTATCTGGTCACCCGTGTCCAACCCCTCTGCAGCATCCGATTTTCTCGTTTTAGAAACAGTTCTGCTTGTTTAGCTTGTCTGTCTCGCAATGTCTCTTGGTTCTGATACATTTAGCTGAAGTCACTGGAGCGCTCGCTGCGGGATCTCGCGAGGCTGATCTGTGACGACGGGGAGGGACGTTATTCGACTTTGTTCGTCCTGCTCTGAACACAACCGTTTGATGGGTGCGGGTTAACCCTGAAATCAGATGGGTTAGCTGTCCTCCAGAGAGCTCCTTTTGTATATAATTTCTTTATCTCATCTGCAGAATTTTTCATTAGCACTGTGCTCTGCGATGGACGAAGGCAAGATGACCCAGCCCGCAATGACCTTCTTAAACCTATCATCCGGACAAAGGCCGAGAAGTCGGGATTGACAGATCCTTAAAGGAAAGCTTAACCCTAGACGCAACTTGAGATGAATTCATAGATATTGATATTGTGAGTCTTGTCAACCATAAATTTCAAACTGTATCGGTACTATTTCCATACAATGCACGTTTTAATTTCGGTAAATAATGGCACACGGACGTCGCCATGTTGTGGTACTCTTTCGCGAATGAAAGCAAAATATCGCTGCTGTCGTCTGGTCTGGTGACGTCAGTTCCCCAGAAGCATTCAACTTGCCACAGTACAAAGCGTTCGGGTGCTTAGACCACGGATCTCCATACCAGGGTTGTATGGAGATCCGTGGCTTAGACGAACAGTGCAAATCGTTCAATGTAGACGGAAGCCACATAAGCTTTTTTGGGGATTCCGAATCCAGCAAAATCAAAAGATTGTTATGCACTATGTAAAAAGTGGCTTGAAAATGTAAAGAACGCCAAGTTGCCCCGTCATGCGAAGGAGTATAAATAGCACAAATCGCACCTCGTGTGCGAGGACCATTTTACGAGGGAGTGCTTTGAAAGCACCTACTAAAATGATGTGGCTGCTTCGCTTGGCTTCACGACTTTTAAGAAAAAGTTAAAGAAAGGAGCCATTCCGACAATTATCAATACAAAGTGTGCAAATGAAAAAGTCATTGCAGTAAGGCAAGACCGGACGGAAGCTGAGCCTGAGAGTGAGAACAGACGATTACAGCTGAGAGCGATGCCACTAATAAGTCAAGTTTGTTTATTCTTTTACCCTCAAGGGGGTATTCAAAAGAAAAAATAATGTCAAAGAATATATGTCAATCGTAGTTCATCTGACATTAGAATATACACATATTGATAAATAAACTCAATGATTAATAAACACACAACACGCTCAATCGCGCACGCAGACGTACCCATACGCAAAAACATAGGCACCTATTCATCTATTCATTAATGCACTCTACTAAGAAGTATTTTAACAAAATTCACTACTTTGGTCAATACACTTTTGTTTTTACAAGAAAAGAGTTTATAAAGTTTAAATGTATTTGACCGGCTCAAGTAGTATGGTGTCAGCGCGGTGCTGCGTTCAGCTGTAAAAGCGTCTGCCCGATATCTGTGACGATGCTGCTTTGAGTGCTATCGGCTGCGGGCTGCAGTAGCTTTCTCCCTGCCGGGGTAACTGACGTCACTCATCAAGGCAACATGGCGGCTTCCATGTAAGGCCGATGAGCGGCATTAAAAGCTGGGTTGTAAGTGAACAGTTCTTTTGTGGCTTGAAATTTAGGGTTAAAAAGACTCGCAACATCAATACTCATCAATTCAAGACAGGTTACTTCTAAGGTTAAGCTTTCCTTTAATAGAAACCTATGACCACGTTATTACCGGAAAAAGTTATTCCCCCTTATGGGCGGAACCAAAGTTATTCTGACGTGCCGTGGTGGGTCCCGTCTGAACAATCACAGAAGAAATAGAACTTTTTTGATAGAACAAGACCGTTTGATAGTTCCAATGGTACGCAGCCAGATCAAAGTTTTGATTTTTGGTTTTATCGTCATGGTAGTTTGGAAAAAAGCAACAGAGATGAACTGATTATAACAAAGATTAATTAAAATCTCGTGGACAAAGCCTTTTCTCCCAGAACGTTTTCTTCTAACTTTATTAGTTAGTTTGATATAATTAAAGTAACCACAATATTAATAAATAAAGTAAATCTATTTATACACAGAAATTATAGTCAATAATTTATT
>SMGT01000309.1:80021-96993 GCA_004794575.1 Lanistes nyassanus | reverse complement strand
TAATTTATTAATTTATAAATACAAATAGTAATTTTTAAATTGAAATATATTATAAATACTTATAAATAAACATAAAATATATTTCAAATTAAATATATAAATGAATTCAAAAAATAAAATCCTACGCAATAAAAACAATCTAAAGTACACACAATAGTGATCTGGTCTGAGATGTCTCTTATAAACTATTGGTGCATTCTTTCCATAACAGGAAGATGGAACGCTAAATGTCATTATATTTTTAGCAAACTCCGTGCAGTTGGTTATAACGTAAATATAAATGCATATATGTTGTTATTAAAGGCCTAACACTTTACATCTGACAAAAAGGAAATGCGATGAAATGTTTCTCTCCCAAATGTTATCCGCACCATGTATCTCTAAATATAAAAATAATTAGTGCAATCAGTCTTACGATCATCATGTAAAGGCTGAGTTTTCGGTTGCAGACGTAATTGGTTGGTTGCTTTGAAGGTGAAGGACGTAACTGCGCGCATGCGCACTGCGATAGCTACTAGCTTCATGTAGTTCGGGAAGACCCGAAGGCTAACAATAAACTCCGCTTATTCTCTGCTCCTCGATTCCATCGGTCGCACACGTCACAGGGACGGACAGCTAAGCACCATGTAAACGCGCAGAACAACTGGAACCAATCAAATGACGAGCTCTATTTACGATGTGTAACAAGCGGAGCCAATCAAATGGCGAGCTATATTTCGAAGGTCTTTCAAGGGGCGGGGGGAAGGGAGGGAGAGGGGGATGTTCCGAGAGGAGGGGGATTTAGGGGAAGGGGAAGGGGTGGGGTTAGGGTGGGGGCTAGGAGTAGGGGATAGGTGGGGGTTGGGGGAGGGGTGGGGTGGGGTATAGGCAGTAAAGATCTTCCAGAAAACTGCAAGGTTTTCAGTGGTGACCCTACGAGATTAGCATATTTTACGTGATACTGTATTTTGATTGGCTCCAGTTAATCTGCGCGTTTTCATGCTCAAGACCGTCAGAGGGCTTATGTTCCGCGTAAGTTATTCTGCGACCATCGATCGCAGCCCAGGACAGGTTAGAGAGCAGACAGACAAGAGATGCTGTTTATATTGTTGATAATGACGACCAATACGACGATTAAGATGGCGACAATGGTAAACAGCGATAGTTTTATAAACTTGTGAATACAGTTCATGGGACGTTGGAGCATGAGATACACAAGGTTACCCAAGGTTACGGTGCGTAGCTAAATATAGTCACTGCGCACCATCTCTAACCGACATTTTACCAGAAATTCTGACCAAATCATCTTCACGCTTTGCTTACAATTATGTAAATATGCATTCATTCATATTACTGGTAAATTTTAACGCAGGTTTGAGGTACCGGAAATTTACGTCCTAAAATATTGTTGTCAAAGACACGGGGTGCCGTGTGTGCACTATAAGAACGATGTGACACTGTGACGCCCATCCCAACCAACTCTTCACCAAATCCTTCTTTAGGCCACGCCTACTCGTGTGACGTCATAGAACTTTATATCTGAAGATCATCGTCTGGCAAAGAAAGAGGAGACGAACTTCAATTACTGTTAAATTATTCTGTTTACATTTTTCGATACTTAAGATCAGTCTTCCGTATAATATTACAGATATTAAAAGCGCCTAACACGATCCTTGGATGAGTGGGTGACATTTTTTCCTTTTGTTTTAGGAAAATTTTTGGCATTTTTGGTATTTTTTCCGTAACCTGTATCGCTAGTTCCATAGCGAGCTCTGTGATGGCCTCTGCTGATCTCTCTCTCTCTCTGTACAACTGTCTGTCACTCCCGATCCTCCACTTTCCGAAACTGAGTGTTTTTTCCTGCTTTTCATCTGTCTCTCATGTTCTGTTTCGTAATCAGGCTCATTCTCTCTCTATCTCTGTATGAGCGAGCGCACGCGATGTCGCCCATTTGTTCTCCATGTCTGGGTTCCTGCCTCTCTATCTGCCTGTCTCTATCTCTCTGTAGGTGTGCGTGCGTGCTTGTCTTAAGTTGCTAACTTAAACTTTATTCTCTACATATCGGTTGCTGTCATTCTTTCTCTCTTCCTCTCCTCTGTGTGTGTGTGTGTGTGCGCGCGCGCGTGCGTGCGTGCGTGTGTGTGTGTGTGCATGTCTTAAGTCGCTAACTTTATTCTCTACATATCGGTTGCTGTCCATTCTTTCTTCCTCTCCTCTCACCCGCCCTCCGCTCGCCTTCCCACCATTTCTCCTCCTCTTTCTCATTCATCTCTTGCTCATCTCTCTCTCTTCTCTCTCTCCGCCCTCTCTGTCTAGCTCTAGCCTGGTCTGACCGGGGTCCCTCAACCTGCAGGATGCTAGCGGCGGGTAGCATCGCCAGTGAAGCATAGCACTCGACAAATGGCGTGATAATGAGAAAATGGGCTGTGGACACCAGCGACCCGGACCCAGTGATCATGGCGCTCAATGCGCCCATCAAAAAGTCGAGATAGGATAAATATTTACCGCAGCGGGCTCCCTCTGTACCAGGCCGAAGCGGAGGAGTTCACAAAGACTCCCCCTCCCACCTTCCATTGCCCATTGTCTCTGCAGTGACTTGTTTGCAACTGCACGGATATCTTCTGGGCTTGTTCCACTGTCAGGCGAAGAACAAAAGAGTCTTTGTGGTCCGGTCACGTGACTCCGAGCGTGCTGCAAAGTCGACGCAGGTCGTGACTGAAAGGGTGGAACGCTCGTTTGCAAACCTCTTTTTTGTCAGTTGAAGTGCGTTACAATATCAGAATTCTTTATTTGCTGTTTGTCATAATCTGTTTGTCAAGATTTGTGTCCGGTAGGACCAATAATTTAAAGCACAGGCTTGGTAATAATTCTTCTCATATAATCTTGTTTCATATTGTATATTAAACCGGCGTGAATAATCTTGGATTTGATTATGACGGCAAGGTCAAGATGACCTATGTTAGAGATATATACACACTTCCAAGCCATCCGCAGGTGTCCAGCTGAGACATGGGTGACTGGAGACCGCAGGTGTGAGTGCATGGTGCTGATGTAGGGCGAGGGAAGATGTTGATTTGACTCGACTGCTCTAGAGTAAAAGGCTTCACCCGACAGCCAGTGACCTTAAATGGGATGCACAAGGGTTGATCCTGGGCAGGCCATTGCTTCACAATAGGGTCAGTAGGTGGTGACGTTAGCGATTCAGGCCTGTCATAATAATTTAAAGCGAACTGCCTGTACGACAGATCGAAGGCAGTGAAACACCAAAGTGAACACCTCAGCTGCTACAATTGGGTGGGGCTTAGCATGCTCTTTTGATTGACATGGAAGCGTGCTTAACTTGTCTCTGTCCTGTTTGGATATTTGATGTATTGCAATTTTGTCAAGTGATTTTGTGAATAGGATGTTGTATAGAAAGGGTTTGGTCTTGTATAAAAGCCCAAGTTTGGGGATGTGAGTTACCTACCTTTTTGCTATGATGTACTAAAGACTTGTTGTTAGCAAACCTTTACGCTGCTGTTATCCTTTCCTGGCCTGTGTTCCTTGTGCTATTCTGTACACCAGCGTTAGACTCAGCCGTAGAAATTGTCTGGGTGAGAGGAGAAATCGTGGAGCGCGAAGGAAGTAACTGCGTTGGAGGAAAGGATAGTAGCTGCCTGGAGCGAGAAGCATAGGTTCGATGCAGACTCTAGCACTTGCAGAGCGCAGAACGAACCTGTTTACGAGGGGTTTAGAGGTCAAGAGTTGACCTGGAGTGTCTCACCTTGTGTTAGATATGAGAAACCAACTTGAGCACCCGCCAAAGCTCGGTGGCATTGTTTTTGGGGTTTGGCAACGACATGTGTACACAGTGGCTCTCAGGAAAGGTATGTGCTTCTTATTGTTGTTGTTGTTGTTGTTGTTGTTTGTACATGGAAGATGATGGGAGGTCATTTATAATATAGTTGATATGCAAAAGCAACTTATGGGTAGACTGAGGTGTAAAGAAAACCGAGGGCATCCCTTTTGATAGACCATCCATCTCAGTCGTTAATTTGTAAATAAAAGTCATTGTGCATTACTGAGTTAGGGGAGACTTTGGGGAGACTGCAAGTGGATGGGAGGTCGACTGTTACGAATCACTGATATATCAGAAGTAATACAGTGTTTTTATTCTGCCTACCAAATATCGTCGTCTTGACGTCGGACGCGTGAAAGTCCGCACGTGAGATGACACGCTAGGAGTAGAAACAATTACCCGAGCAGACGACACTGTTATAACCAAGATGTAAACGAGTGTTCAGTTCCACATAAATCACTATGTATCTGGTGCGCATGCTAACGTAGATACAGATATTAGTGATAAGTGGTACATGTACATCTTTGTAGGTGCTACGTCGGCAGCCAACCAGTCACATGTCGCTACCTGACGCCAAATCTTCTTGACACACGAAGAGGATCGAGTGGGTACATTAAACAGTAAAAACAGGGAATAGGCAACGAATACGCAAGCTTGGCCACAACAAATGTAAAAATTAGAAGAAAGTGTAGAGTTTTGTATAAATTATAAACACCTTTAACCTTAGACAAAGGGTGGAATGTTTTTCTTTTCTTTCTTTCTCAATCACAGTTCACTTTTAACACCACCACCCCCCGTCCAGAACACCACCACCCAGCACACCATGCACATGCCCACTCCTTACACGCACGCACAAATACTTAAACACATCGATACGCGTGAGGGGACGAACAGGTGGACACACGTGTAGCCACGCACGCACATATGCCGATACACGCGTAACTCATGCAGACTAAATCATAACGTTCTTAATTAGATGGAAGATTTGGGGGTCTTACCCACGAGACAAAGTATCTTCAACAAGAGGAAGTGCATGACGATTGCATCTTTGGCGAGATGCACAGCTTCGTTAGTGTATGTTTGTGTGGAGAGGGCGATTAAACACAGTTTTCGACAGATGTGGATTACACTTGTTTCGTGCACGGGTGAATAAGTTCACAAACCCTGATTTCATTTGACCGTCGAAGCGTACCCAAAGATGGCGCATCTCACACACGGCAGACTAATTTTCCTGTTCCTTGCGTTGTGCGCTGGGAAAGTGCTTAGAAGTAAAGGGGATGGGGGATATACTGGCTTTAGACACGAAATATCACCCAATAAATATGATTAATTAGTCTAAGTATTCTTTTAGACAGGAAAACTCGCACTGCGCTGTTTCAATAGACTTGAGCCAAACTTCATCGGGGGCCTTCACAAGCGGCCCTTTCACATTTCGTTCTGCCCAGAAGACTCTCGCGCAATCTTCGCTGGTCCGATTAATGCTTTGCATTACTCCGTCTCAAGCGTCGCAAATCCTCAACCAAGTGTGCCTCCAAAAAAGAACCGAGTTTAAAAGTTTTTTTTAAAAAGCATCGCTCAAATTAGCTGTCAAAAGTGAGCACTAATCACCACCGGAAGTCGGGCCATCGCGCATGCCCGAGCCTCGTTTCCAGCCTGTTCCTCGTGTTTCGGAAAGGCTAAGTGATGCGTCAATTTCTGGCCCATCCTGTGCTTTTTCCTGCTTCCATTAAAGACAACACAGCTCTCGGACCATCGGAAGCGGAGCATTTACCATAAGCCCGATGATCGATTTTGATTCCCATCCTTTCCCTGCTACCCCTACCCCTTTCTTTTTTCCTCCCTTCGGAGACTGAAAGCGGGCGTCTTGATCTTTATTGTTCCTACATTTTAGCTGACTTTGATGCTAGGCCTGCGTTTTTTCTCTGACAGTCTTGTGTTCATTTAGTGCTCGGTGTGCTTAGTTAAGGTCGCAGCGGGGAATGAATGCCTCGCTACGCAACATTTCAGCAGGACGGTCCGTTTTCCCAGAAGGCAGAGCGGCGCCTTTTAGCTTTGTTGTCGCTTCTTTCTCCATGAAGTGTCTTTATTTTAAACATCCACCTTTAAGTGGGAGGCTAAGCAGAAAGGAAACTATAACGTAAGCATTGGGTTACTAAATATTACCGTAAATCGTCATATGTAAAGCAAATAATCTAAGCAGTGTTTTTAAATAAAATGCTTCCGATTAGAAAATAAAAGTTTTAAAGAACTGAAGACAGACTTACGAAAAGGGAGACGTGTGGATGGACAAAAGGAAGAAAAAGAGGCAGGGACAACGATAATATTGGATACAACTGTATAAATAATGGAAAACGTACATAATGAAGTGGCAGTGATATTAATGGTTTCGCTGCAATGTTTGCATGCTGCTGCTAATACGTCAGGGTGCAATAAACATTAAATATTATACCTATAATTATATCATTTTTTGTCGGTCAATAAATATGTTAAGATGTTAGTCTCATGGTGTTTGCTTCCAGACTGGTATGTATGAAACTAACATCTTGAAAAACATTAATTCAACAACACAGCTGAAATAATGGTAGATGTGGTGACGTATATTTATTGCAATTCTGCAAGCTACAGTGCAGGGAGAAGGAAGAAGAGGCAGAGAGGAAGGGATGAGAAAAAACCTCCAAGAGTGGATTGACCTGACGTTTGCAGAAACCCAGGGACGCAGAGGATAGAGAGAAATGGAGGAAGCTCGAAGCTGGTTGTTGACAAGCGGTCTCCAGGGCTATGGGACAGTTGATGATGATGATGATGATGAGTCTCGTATGCAGTGAAGATTTCAGAAAGCTTAAAGTGGATGGATGAATGGATGAATCAATGGATGGATGGAGAAATGGATGGGTGGATGCACCCGCATGCACAAGGACCTGTAGGGCACGCTACCGCCTCCTGAGCTCCACACAAGTTTGCTTTTAGTCCCTAGCTTTCCTCCAAACTTCCAGCCCATTTTACCTGGCGCTGGTAGCTGTGGCTCCAGAAACTAACAGTTATGACGTCACCCCAGGTCGACGAAACGTTAGAAAGCACACGAGCATGACTCCGTGACGTCACCGGGCGAATTCCTATGGAGCGTCATACAAAACGCCTCAGCCGGACGATTATCGCGGCGGACAGCCCGGTAGCTGACGCGAAAAACAGCGAAAATCTGCTTTGTGGCGAGAAGCCGCACCCAAGGTGACGTGTAGAACTGCAAGCGATAAAGATCCGACCGCGATAAGGCCGCAGCCCCCCGGGATCCGACACCCTTGATCGTGTTCTGAAGGGGGGTAGGTCTTGGCTGGAAGTACCCCGGGTGCGGAGAAGACGCCGATAAAGCCATCAGGGGCCCGGCCGAACGCACCTTGTTTGCCCAGCGGCAAAAGCGGCGCGGCAAATTGCTACTTTCGCATCGGAACAATTAGCACCGCGCGGCAGGGACTCCGCCATTATATCCGGCCGCGCACACTAGTCCCTCGGCCCCACTTCTCTTCAGCTTTCGTGCTCCGAACAAGTCCCGCGCTTGTGAAAAGAAACGACTGCAGCCTCGCAGGTTCGTGAACAACCCCCGCGACAAAGTCGAGGCTTGAAACCCCGTAACGACGTCGACACTAGGGTACAGCCGAGCGCGGCAAGCCATTCATTACTGTTCGGGCTACCATTCAATTGTGGCGAAATTATCCCCCCGTTTTGCACCCTTCTCTTGGTTTGAAAAGCGCGACCAGGCAGCCTCTGAACTGTTTGCGAATCGCTCTTTTTGGAGGCACAGGAGGCATATTGTTGTGGCACATGCAATGGCTGTAGCCTGCAGTACTGACCCCCGTGGTCTGTGCGGGGTCAGGAATGTCTGGGACAGATTCCCTGGCTTTTAACACCGAGGAAGCTGATTTCGTTCGCAGACCTTTAACTTAACCCTGTTGAAAAACACCGCATGCATAGGACCCCCTACATTGTGACGAACCGTACAGCAACAGTTATATCAAACAGTATTTCGATGTAGCCTCGAAAGAATGAAACAATTTTTTTCTTCATATGACTGTTTGTAACGGCTGGTTAAAATCCATGTCTAGATGTTATCAACACGATTCTCGTTGTCATGAAAGCTTCGCTTAACTCCGATTCTAAAGAGAAATGTCAACCAGTCCTTACAAGTGTCATGCAAAAGTACATTCTCTTAGTTTTTACTTAAGAACATGCCGTTCACGAAAGAACAGCGAAGCGATGACCTGTCATATTTTTAAAGTCTATCGAAGAATTGTTCACTGCCGTTTGAAGCAAAGACTCAGACTGTAGATTTAATGTGATCCTCTACTGACATTTGATTAAATTTGCCTGTGCGTGGTTGTGTGGGTGTTTGTGTATGTTCTCCCGGACATAAAACCGCTCGCTTCACCCTGTGTATTTTACGAGTACCTTTTCGAACGAACAGGATACACGCACTGGCATGCAACCTAGCATTGGTACGTCTTCAGAAACGCCTCAATCTTCGACAAAGTTTACGTGAAATATTTCGCCGTATTTTTGGAATGACACGATTCTTAACAACACACCTTTTTCAGAACACATGGGTACCTTTTCGTATGGGAAATTTTTGTGAAAACAGATTCACGGAGTACCCAGTATCACGAAAGATCTGGGTCCACTCTTCTCAGTCCTGTGCATGACCTTGGAAACTACTGGCCTTGCTGGTGCTGAGCCGGTTACTTGCCAGGTCTCTCCAGACTCAAGGTGACAGCAAACTGCACTCTGGCAGCTACCCTACAGCTAAAAGCGCTTAAAGTTGTCACCCGCACAGAATGGCGAGCTCTAGTAATCTGGCAGAAAAGAAGCCTGAAACCCGTGAATACATTGACGCTCAGTTAAGGTGATCCCCACACTATCCAAGAAACTAAACTTTTCATCTGTTAGTTGCCTTCGGGCAATCGTTTGTGTCAGGGGCGACCACCTGAACCCTTTTGCTTCCCCCTCAGCCTCTTTTCGTTCCTCCCCCCCCCAAAAAAAAAACTCCCACCCCGCTTTATCTCCCCCCTTACCTTGTATACATGCTTTGTACTTGTTCTTTTTTCCCTCCTCTCCCACCCACCCCTTCCAAACCTCGCAAAGCACTTTGAGCTGCTACTGTACCTGAACAGCAGTGCTGTCCCCTGTCTCGACCTTCCCGCCTACTTCCCTTGAGCACGGAGAGATATTAGGGGAACTGCGGCCCCTTGGCAGGCCGTAATTAGAGGGGTGGGCGGGGGGCACTTAGTGGGGTGGGCAGTGACACTTTGCACGTGAACGCCTGTCACCGCTCTCACATGTCCACCTAGCTCACTTTGGCGGCTTCGCCAGGCTGTCTTCGTCAAGGGTGGTGGGGCTGGGACAGTGCGCATGTCGAGGTGGTGGGGGTAGGGGGAGAGAGTGTGGCTCAGGTGAGCTCTCCAGACAGGTCGGAGAGGTTGCCATTTGGCATGCGATGCAGAGCTACAATCTTAGCAACTCGTAGCGGTGGTTTGTAAGACGAATTGAACTTCGGGTACTTCATCTCGGGACTCAAGGCGCACGGTTGCAAACACAGCCAAAGCTGTTTTCTTGTGCACGGACCTACGCACGCATCTATGCCAGAAACCATAAGATCCGAAGGTCGCAACACCAGATCGACGCTGAGCGCGTTTTACCCTTGACCGCTTGCACGATGTCAAATAAAACCCTACCCAGAATGCACCCGGAAATTTCTTTGGCAGACGTAGAGAAAGGATGCTTCTATGCAGCATCAGAATAATACTAGTTGTTCTGCTTTAAACCAAATGACAAAAATTATATATATAGCTCAAAAGAATTGAAAGACCAGTGCAAACTGCACCAGCTACATTATGTCAAAACACAAACGGGCAGTCACAATGCATCTGAAGTGTACCACATTCATTAATGTAACGAGCAACAAGAGATTTAATGGTCCACTTTGATTAGAACTACAAGATTTCTGCTACGAAAGACCCAACCCACGTACGCAAAAGTCAGAGCAGGTGCAGCACAAAATAATCAATGTCAAAAACATGTGTGACCTCCACTGACCTACAAACAAGCAAGACACTGTTGTCGCATAGAGTGAGCCAATGTCCCCAGAGTCACTTGCGGGATCGCCTGCTACTCCTGCTGAAGCAACAGGAACACCTGGTTAGGGTCAGTTAGAGGTAGGTGCTTTGCCCCCCCCCCTCCCCCAGGCGACGGTCCAGCACATCCCACATTTGGGGTCGATCGGGTTGAGGTCCGGTGAATTTGCTGTCCAGTTCACACGAGTCACTTGCAGCTGCTGCAGGAAGATGGCAACGACCCGAGCCCTGTGTGGTCTGACATTGTCATCTTAGAGAATGACACCTGATTTCATTGCCTGCAGTTCTGCCAGTACGAGGGGCTGCAGAAGTTCATCCATGTAGACCGCACCACATGAGGTTGCCTTGCATACAGTGCAGGGGTGTTCTGTAGGTCATGCCCATTCCTCCCCGAACCCTGATGGACCCGCCACCAAACGGTTCATTGTCCCTCACAGTGGCATCGTGATAACGCTCACCTTGTCGCCTCCAGAGGGCGAATCTGCCATCGTGAAAGAATCTGGCAAAGCGGGACTCATCAGTGGCCCACAGCTGGCGTGTCCAAGCCAGATAAAGCCGAACCCAGGCCAGCCAAACAGTGCGATGGGCCGGCATCAGGACAGGTCGCATTGTGGGACGCCTTGAATGCTGGGTAGACTTGCGCTGGCCGCTCGCAGCTGAGCCCTGAGCGTGTTGGCGGTGGCTGTTCTGTTCCGTCAAGCCCACAGGACGACAAACCTGTCTGGACGTCGATCGTGGGCGCCCCAGTCGTCTGCTCTCGCTGACATTTCCTGCCTGGTTGTAGCGGTCTGCAATGTCACCATGACTGACTGAGATACTCCCAAATGGCGACTAACTTCCCTAGGCCCAATGTTCACATTATACATGGTTTGCTCTTTGCATCGAATTTTTTTTTTTACCCTTTCTGTTTTGCTTTGTCGCCTGCACGCGTTTGATCTGCGTACATTGTCAGTGGAAGCAGTGATACAAGTGAAAAGGAAGCAGCAATAGATCGAGTAGAAAGTTACAGAAATAATAACAATAAAAGTAGCAACGCAGGAGCTGAAAAGCAGAAGTCAAGCAGAAAAATTCATATTTCAGTATCGATCAATAATGCGTCTCCATTCATGCCAGGGCCGTACCTTAACTTACTGGACTCGACTTCTCCAGAATTACTGGACAAACTTTTATGGTGATCTCGTAAAATGTAGATTTAATTGAGCAATCGTCCCCAAAACCTGTACTACCTCAGGTCAATGGTTTCTACACCAGAGGGTGACGACGCTATGAAATAATGAGAATAACTAGAGAAATCTTCCGAGGGAAAAGATTCTCATACTCTGACACGTTCGCTCAGTCTCACACAGGCAAAACACTACTAGCTCAAGAGCCCCCACCCTCGTAAAAACACACAACTGCAGCGAACTGTTATTCAACATATATTTCAAACACTAACTGGCTCGACAACATCAAATATATCTACAATTTATTTATAAAGAATCACCGTGCTCGTGTCTAGGGTAAGACGCTGCCTGATTACGTCATACCACGAGGTATCAGACAAGAAGATAATCACACTAAAGCAAGAGGGGAAATCAAACTGCAAAACGCCTATGATCCCGCTCTATACCCAGATACAATAAGTGACCGACAACAGAGCACCTACTCTTGTCACTATTGAAACAACTACTTCTGCAATACACAATTCCAAGGCTATTCAACGACCAACAATGAAGCTATGACACTGCCCCAACTGAGCGAGGTTCTCAGTGTAAGGAAATTGCATTTCACACCTGGACTAGGGGACACTAACATCCAACCAATGGAAAAGCTTCAATCACTGAGGATAGGTAACTGGACGAGGTGCGAGGTTCTAGCTATACTGAACAAATTTTGCTGTCGTGGTCCGGAGCCAGATGGTAAAAGCATAGGTTAAGGAGGTGAAAGCTAGTTGGTTCGATTCTCTCGATTGATGGTATCCACTTTACAGTAGCACCTATGCTATAAAATAATGAGCTGGATAGAAAGAAAGAAAGAAAGAAAGAAAGAAAGAAAGGAAGAAAGAAAGAAAGAAAGAAAGAAAGAAAGAAAGAAAGAAAGAAAGAAAGAAAGAAAGAAAGAAAGAAAGAAAGAATCAAAATCATACGAACGATTATATGAACAACCCCACCGACCAGGTGAGCAGCCGACCAGCCAGCCATCCAATGAAGCAAGCAAGCAGTTAAAAAAAATTCCTTTCTTTCCCTCATGCCAACGCCCCTCCATTAGGTGTTGCGTACTGTTTGCAATTTGGTTTCCAGCAACGCTGGGTCTTTACATCTCAGTCCCAGCAAGTCTTGCAACGCTTTGCCGGCGCTTCGCGTCCAATCTCCTTCCTGATTTTTTTGGGGGGAGCACTGACAGCGTGGCGCACAGCAGAAAACCAAACCTATGATTAGGACTGCCAAACTTCTGCGCTGCCTGCTGTGTGCCATCTCCCTCCCTTAACTTTTGAAATGATAAATGCGTTTTAGCACTCGTGTGCTGCAAGATAAAGAGATCTGCGAGTGGCAGAAGCATCTAATTTGCTGTCCCTTTGTCTTCACCTGTGCCCGCGCCCAGCCTCCCTTTCGACTTGACTCCCCTAGCTGCGAGCCCTGTGGCAGTTTCTCTTCAAGTCGCTGGCAGTTTCTATTCGCGTCGCCTTAAGGTCTTTGACCACTCACTCCGTGAAGTCTGCCTGGAGTCAGGTTCTGTCAAAGAAAATATCAATTTGTCGGTGCATATGTTCATCAAAGTGTGATGCTAAGGAACAGATTGTTGTAAGACATCCGAGTAACACAAGCCTCCTGACGTCTGAGCGCTTATCTGTGTGTGTGTGTGTGTGGAGAGAGTGTGTGTGTAAAGACAGAGAAAAGAAAGAAAAGAAAAATATAAAGGATCGTCTGGAAGTTCCATAAAAGGCGCGAAGACATACAAGTGCTTTTTTGCGGTATGTATGTGGAAATGCGCACGATAAAGCCCTTTAACAATCTACCTGTAACAAAATATACACTAGGTGACCATAGACAGGTTTGACTTTGTTTAGGTTCTGCTTACCGAGACCATGAAGTGGGTACTATAGCCAAGACTGCACAAGGCGCCATGCTGGCTGTGCAGTAGCTGACTATTGTAAAACAAATCACCTCCCCCGGCCCTTTTAATTTCATTTCTAATGACTTTAAGAAGAAAGGAACTGACATACTTTGCGGAACAGTATAAACACATTCGAATGGTACGTTATACCGCATTTTTTGGTCGCCAACATGGCGTCTGATGACGTCAGCGTAAACCCCTCTACATGTACTAGACCGTTGGAGCATATATATATCTATATAATTCAATAGCTGTCTCTTCAGAGACTGACAGACTGACTTCATGACTGACTCCTGATAACTTTGTACACTAATCTACGCCAGTTGGCTTGTGGCAAGTACTCGGCCGAGCTGTGCTGCTGCTTGCTGTTAATATCACTCTTACACGCTTCTCGATGACCGAGCGATAAACATAGGGGGAAAATAACCTCATGCAGAAGGAGAGGAAAACGAGGTGGGACCATCTGTTCAACAGTCCGCAGCAGACGACAACATTCTGGTAATAGTAAACTAAGCTTCGCTGACTGTTAAAGACAGGGTGAAGCAGTCGCCGGGTTGGTGGCACGAGGAGGGGAGGGCAGGGGAGGGGTAAAGTCTCCAGTGACAACCGACTAGAATTGTGAAGCAGCCTTCGCTTATGTTTCTGGAACTGCTACCACACCACACAGATCCTCCGGCGTGTTTCTGTCTTCCTCTTCGCAGCTAACTGATACCAAGCAGGCTATCTTCAGAAACAGCAGTCGGACTGGCTCAAGGGATTGCCTCCCGAAAGTTGTCGCCCTTCCCAGACCCCACCTCCCCACCATCCCGCAAAAATCCCTCCAGAGGGCATCTGGCAAAGAAGACAGCAAGGACACCTCCCGGGGTACCCGTATGACATTATCTCAATCGCAGCGCCATGGTCAGGATGCCAGGAAAGCGTTGATCTGGACGGGGTCCATTTCAAACACAACTGGGTATCTCCAACCCACACTTCCTCCATGTAGCAAATCACTCTACTCCTGATCTGCAAATCGAAGCCTGAAATTGAAATATTTCTGCAAAAGTAAACCAAAAATGCAGACAAACTAATGCTGAAATAGACGCAAAAAAGCTACTGAAACTAGAATTGAAACAGGAAGACACACAGATGCCTAAACTAACCCTGAAAAATAAACACAGAATATGACACTGAAATAGGTGCAGGACATGACGAAGAGAAACGGAAATCGGTACTCAATCTGAGTTGAAGTAGACACTGAGACTGACTCTAAACGTGAAGGTGACACAGATCGGATACAGATACTTCACCGAAACACGAAACAAGATTCAAGATTCTTTATTATTCTCTGGACCCCAGATGGGAAACAGAAACAGATACGTGACACACCGAAAGCTGCCCCTGAGTTTAGCTTTCCGCGCCTTTCTTCTTTCACGTTGCTTGATTTGTCCTTACAGTAAATGTCTTCCTTCATGTCCCCTTAGCGATAGGAAGACAGGTTTGTATGTTTTTTTAAAAAAAAAAATTTTCAAAGCACGGGTTCACAAAATAATAAAAGAAAAACTTTAGCTGGCTAGCAGCAGCATATACTCCACATAAATTTCCTCTGCCTTGACACAGAGTGCCTTTTCTGCAAGGGACGAGGTGAGCAGTAATTACAAGCTGGGCGAGAGTGGCACGTGCTGGGGCTAGCTCGCGCTAGGGCGCACGCGCGGGGGTAGATTTCGTGGCGATAGCGAGATGGCGTGCGCTCACAGGGCCGCCATCGCAGACCGTCATTAGAGTAATCCGGTCGAGCCGCGCGCATTAACACACCACGCAAACAAAGCAGCGCCACCCTGCAGCCCAGAAAGAGCAGGTAACTCGATCGGAGCGCCCGTCTCAGCGTCCGCCCCCACCCCGCCCCTTTGGTTTGCGACAACCTTTTCCATTTACTAATTGCGGGGCTTTTGGCCTTGTCTGAGTAAGTATGATGTGGTTTGGCGGGCTGTTTTGTCTGTGTCTGATTTAAAGGGAAGCATTAAAAAAAATGTCCCAGTATAAGTTCTGCAACACCTTGTGAATGAGTGAGTGAGGAGACAGAGAGAAGAAAGAATAATATTTTGTTGTTTCTAAGAGCTGAAGAACAATGTCAAACATCCTACATTCAACAATAACAAATCGCTGAAACAATCAATAACAAATCACTGAAAGAATGAAATATCGTCAAAATATGATAGATGACAATCAATGTTCGAGAAGCAAGCAGTATCTCATAACAGAATATACGCTGTACCATACAGCTTTACAAAATATTGACCCCTCCCCCCACCAACAAAGCTATTACAATGGCAGTAAAACTTAGATTAACTAAAAATGCAACATATGCATCAAACATGCAAAAACACACTCATAGCCCATACTCCACAGTCCGCAGTCCACATCTCCATTTGTTCGTTCGTTCGTTCTTCTAGGCTACGCACAATGTACATCGTTCGAATATCGACCAGGCTGCTCCTAACAGCGTTTACATGAGACAAATTGATGAGGTAAGCAACATTTACTTATTACTGACAACAACAATTGAAGTCATTCGTGTAAACGACAGACCGCTGCTACTGATGCAAATCTTTCTTGAAGGTAGGAATGATCAGTGTCGACATTCGTGCTGGGTTACTGCTCGTTTTCCGTTTGGGTTTTTAGATTGGGGTGATGGGGGCGAAGATAAACCTTTGATCTGACGTCAGACAGGGTGAGAAGCGTCAAAAAAAAAAAAAAAAGAAAAAAAAAAAAAAGAGGCTAGGGAACCAAATTCTTGAAGTTGGACATTCAGCGTGAAAACTACCATCGTGGCTAGCACGCAAAGCTCGGTCTTTCCAAAAGAAGGTCTTTCCTAACTGTACAAATGTCGGTCCTACTTCCCTGAATTCGGCCATGCACGGGATATTTAAGGTTCGGCGAAGTAGCTAGGACACACATTTGTTCGGTTGAGAAACGCTGTTAGAGAGATTCTCGTAACAAGCTAGAGGCAGCGTCTGACGCGCATCTTGTGCGGCAAGCGGCAAGCGGCTGGGGCAGAGAAGGTAGATAGGCAGGTAATTTTAGAGGGACAATACTTCCACCTGACGGTGATTTGGCACTATAGGGGGATGGGGTCTTATTACTAAGGTATGCACTATAGGGGGATGGGGTCTTATTACTAAGCTATGAACTATAGGGGATGGGGTCTTATTACTAAGGTATGCACTATAGGGGGATAGGGTCTTATTACTAAGCTATGCACTATAGGGGGATGGGGTCTTATTACTAAGCTATGAACTATAGGGGGATGGGGTCTTATTACTAAGCTATGAACTATAGGGGGATGGGGTCTTATTACTAAGCTATGCACTGAAAGAACAACCAGACTGATAGCTGCAGTAAGATGGAAATGCAGTGCAAAGAGGCAGTTAAATGTTCGGGGGAGGGCCGAATAGAGTCTTGACAATGTTTAATTAATAACCACTGGCCACGCCAGGTTTCGAACCAGTAATATCCACACGCTAGTTCTTAGCTCCACCTGCAGAGCTATCCAAGCCCCATAGGGTCTCAGAGTAAAACCTGTAGCACTAGATATAAAGCGGGTGTTTGTAATTATTCGTCCATGAGTGAAGAGTTTCAAGAACATTGGTCGCTGTTTATAAGACTGCAAATTCACTGAACGTGGTCTTTTGGGTCACATGACTGTAAATTCATTTAAGCACGCAGCCTTTGACTGTGAACTCAGTACATAGTTATGGTCGCTGCTTATACTTCTGTAAAGTCACTCTTTCTTCCCCCCCCCCCTTTTTTTTTGGATGGCTTTCGAGTATTTCCAGGTCGTTTTTAACTTTCGTGTCGTTATTCCATAGCTGATCTTGAGAGAGGAAAAAAAAGAAAAGAAAGGACAGAGATGGATGGCTAGTCACTGTCAGCAACATGGAAACTTCTCGGGCTGCTGCTTGTG
>SMGT01000309.1:51223-65210 GCA_004794575.1 Lanistes nyassanus | reverse complement strand
TAAATTTAAAACAAGGGAACTGGACCAAGCTAAGACATGACAAAGACAAAGACAATCTACATGTTTCGGGGCACTACCCCTTCTGCAAGGTTATGTTGATGTCGAGGAAAGTGACAGAGGTGCATGAAATGGTGTAGGTGTATTGAATGGAGGGGTGGAAGTGGTGTATGTACTGGATGTACTGCAGTAACTGTGGCTCCGGGAGGGAAGTGGCGCCGAGACCATCGTCAATGTAGCGTCTGTACAATTCTGGTGTGGGGCCCGTATAGCTGTTGCGGATGTTGTGTTCTAGCCAGCCCATGAAGAGACAAGCATAACTAGGGCCCATTTTGGTGCCCATCGCCACGCCGCTAATTTGGTGGAAACACTGGCCATCAAACTCGAATGTGTTGAGTTTGAGGACCAACTCCGCCAACCTAATCAGAGTGTGTCTTTCTTCCTCCACGCACGCAGCGACCCCCACCCTCCTACACACACTCTGATTAGGTTGGCGGAACTGGTCCTCAAACTCAACACATTCGAGTTTGATTCAATACACCTACACCATTTCATGCACCTCTGTCACTTTCCTCGACATCAACATAACCTTGCAGAAGGGGTAGTGCCCCGAAACATGTAGATTGTCTTTGTCTTTGTCATGTCTTAGCTTGGTCCAGTTCCCTTGTTTTAAATTTAAGATAGAATTTACTCCAAGCGGCAGTCACCTGTTTTTCTTGCACTAAAGCATTATCAAAATCACTTTTATAAAAAGGCGCTTACCAGACGTTTCACTCACTGGCACACATTATGAACAGATGTAGCACGATCTTTGCATGATGAAATTACATGACCCTCTTGGGTGTTCAGAATGCTGTTATTTGCACCAGAAACTTTGTGTGGCATAGTGTTTGGCTGTACTGCAGCTATATGAGGCGAATGAATCAGGAGAATGTGCAGCTAGTTTGTGTCCCCATAACTGCATACATAAAAAACATATACAACAAAACGAAATCTGAATTTTTTGGTTGGATGATTTATACTCCAGCATTCGTCTGACTTGTTTAGTTCATTTTGCTTGCTCTGCTGACCTTGACCCCCCCCCCCAACAAAAAATAAAAATAAGAGATTGTTTAGTAAATTTTATATTTTCATGTAAATGTGCAAAGAACTTTTAAGGGCACCGTCCTGATACTTCCTTGTGACCTCTTGATGCCATTCCCACAGGCGGGCACGCACATAAAATCAACAGATTGGCTGCAAGATATAATGACTAATATTTCATAGGAAACTTTATTTACTCTTTAACATTGTCAACAACTGGTAAATTAATGTTCTGGGTTTTGGAAGATAGTGCACACAACTGGTTTGTCCAACTCTAATACTCTTGATTTCACAGACTGCAACATCACTGCATTTTTTGGTGCATTGTAATAAACATTCTAAAATAATGGAAACTATCCTTATGAGCAGGACATGGTACAGGACATGTCCAATACAAAGACAAGTTAATGTTTCTAGAGAACACTTAGCCACAGCCTAAGCACTTCGGGGTAAGCCAGGAGATGCTAACCATTGAAGGCAGGGCTAACGCTAGGTAGCACTGTTCCGGACGAATTACAGGAATGAGAGATGTAGCCCGCACAAAGTATAACAAACGTGTAGTACCACAAGAGGTCTTGTTAGCATAAACTCAATGGGATGTTACTAGTGAGGCAAAACTTTCTTACGCTACACACAAACATATTAACACCAATCTTCAATATTTGCAGGGTGGCATTTTTAAGATGGTCACACCAACCAAGTCAGAAACATCATCTGTAAATTTCACTGACTGCGACACACACTGGACACTCTATCTGGGACATTTAACTTATTCTTCATAAAGGAGGTACTTGGTGAGGAGAACCAATGTCGTTGTCGTCATCGCCATGACACCAGAGCGTCTGCTCTTTAATTTTGTACAGTCTCAGAGGATTGCTGAATTTTGTTGTCGAGATCAAGCCCTAGCATGTATTCAAAAATGCACATCTTTGAAAACCTGCAAGCATGAATTTCCTGTGCCATTCGTTAAGATCATCTCAGAAACTGATACCATCAATTCTACAAATACCAGTAACACTGCATCATTTATGAAGATTAAACAAAATATGATAGGAACTTTTCTGCTATCTTAATAAGCTTTTTTAAATATATATATATAAAAAGATAAAACTGCCCAGAAAAATGAAACAAAAGGGTACCTGGGAAAAAAACAGTGCATGTATGTTCATGGGTGCACCTGGCCGAATTTCTACACTTTTAAGTCTTCATGGTCATTGGTTAACCAAACTTTATGCAATTCATATGCTGCACTTAAACCAAGCTTTTCCTTCACCCAGCTCGTGTTACTTCTTTTGCACATGCAAGAAAATATGTTGCAGTCATGCCAGAACACAATGGTGTTAATTATGCACACCAGAAACTTTGTGTGGCACAGTGTTTAGCTGTGGCTGTGTGGCTGATAAATAAGGTTGCTGAAACTGGACATGACTAGTTTTCAGTGCCCCTGGAACTACATCCACAAAAACTAACCAACAAACACATTTTGAAAAAAAAATCATTTTCAATATGCATAAACTGATGAGCTGGTGGATTATCCTAAAACATTCTACATATTGGTGTCAAAGGAGGGCGTTGGATTACTGCTGGAGAATGAAGCAATCCCTATATCTGGATAAAAATTGCGTTTCTCGTGGTGGAATGTCAGGTGTTAGATGAAAGTTGAATATGTTAACGTTGGCAAGTTTAGTATTTTGTTAAGGCATCATGTACTGACGTGAACATTCAGTACCACTGACATGCTGCTTGGCTTGTGCCAAATATTTTAATGCACCTGTGCAGCGCCCAGCTAATGTTGTCACAAGCCAACCGCAAGTCAAGGGGGATACTGCTAATGGTTATAAGCTACTGTGAGAAACACCATTTACAGAGAAAACAACAGTTTATGGCACTGCATATATGAATGCAAGTGAACATACATGTATGTACGCTTTGACAGAATTACAAGCTGTATATCAATAAGACACTAAACCATTGTATTTAGACATGTTTTAAAAGATGTTGTAAAGGTGGGGAAGTTATCACATTGTACCTCCATTTAAAATATTGTCCCATGCTTCCCAAAGGAAATTAAAATGTCGCCCCCCCACCAAAAAAAAAAAAAACCCACGAAAAAGCAAAACAGAAAGAAAGGAAGAAATAGTCAGGAACAAGCTCTGGTGTTTGCCAAGAGTTGATGTTTGGTGTTTTATGTCTGTTCCAACAAAGTTGCCAAGTCAAATAAGCAGCCCGGATAGAGGCTGTAACAAAAAGCCTCTGTGACAAGCACTTTACAGTTGTGCCTACCAGACCCCCATACAATGAAACGCTGATGCTACAGTGGCGGGACATTTTACACATGTTAGGATGTTATTCAAGGACAAAGATAACTATTCAACATGCACAGAAAAACAATTTGTTTCTTCACTCGTCACGTCTTCCCCTCTCTAGACATGAAAAAAAGGGGGAGGGGAATGTCATGAAAAACGAGGATGCATGGTGATGCAGACAAGACATTTCAACACAAAACACCGACGCCCATACACGTTTGAACGTGCAGGGGAGAGTGTTCATTAAGAAATAATTATAAAGGAAGGAAGGAAAAGGAAGTTGAAGACAGAAGGAGAATGACCAGTCTACAGACTGTTAAAATCAACCTTAGCACAGTGTTATTCAATGGGCTGTGGCTTGGTACTACACAAGTTAACCAAACGACCACATATGTAGCAATAATTCTATTAGATCACTCTCTAAATGATTCTAAGCCCTCTGGTCTTCAAACTCGCTGCACAGCACTAATACAATGTACTCAAGGACAGCACCTCTTAACTGTTCGGCACAGACACTCATCTCTGACATACAGATATGCACAGCCTTACAAGCAGGTACTGCACGGAACACGTTCGCCCATCCACACTCAAGACATTAACCCACATATGGTCATGTAAACACCTGTGCAAGTCCGCATGAGCTAGTGCACAGACAGAATCAACTTTGATCAAGCTGCTGATGAACACAAGTGGACTTCAATCCATGCATGAACAACTCTGCCCTGTCACTAAACCCCAGCTCCAAATAAAGTTATCATAGGATTACATCTGATTTGTCTAATCTGATAGGTACAGACTAATATGATACCAATGATTTACTTAATGTGTTAATATCATTCAACACAAATTTTAAAACAGAAACATCCTGACACAAAAAATGATTGTAAAAATGTGCAACTTGTGGACAAAACCAGAGCAACCACTAAAGCCTAATTCTTAAATTATGGTAATGTAAATTCATTATATATATATAAAACAGTGTATGAACAATATACAACCTTTTATAGAGTCATATGTAGACATTTTTTTAATGCATATAACACCCAGGGTTCAGCTCTGCGCGTCTCCAAATTCTGTTTTAAGAAATTGTGACAAAAAATACATGACTGTTTCAATCTCTTGCTCATGAACATCTTCACCTCTACCATTTTAAAGAGAGAGAAAGGGATAGCAGGGCTCCCCATCAGTTTTTGTTTAAAGAGTACTGTACTCTGTCCTTAGGATTTAAAGGGCAAGCTTACCCCCACAGCAAAATTTTGGAGGGTATATCCATTAACAGCCTCCAAAATTCTTCAACAAATCGAGCATGCTTGTGCTTAATTTAACCAGCAGCAAACTTATTGCAACCTTTTTTTTCCATGGACAATTTCTCCTTTGCAGCAGAACAAATGCTGCAAGGCATTACATAATTTTCAAACATAGATCAGCTAAACTATTGGTTCCAGCTCTGAAAATGGTCAATGTTGTTTGTGCGGGGTTTCTTTGCTGCTCAAGCCAGCCGTTTGGCTTTAAGTTCTACAGTAATATTTTCAATAACACGACGAAAGTTAGTCACATACGAAATGTTGTGAGCCTCTTTTAACCATTTTGACCAGTCGCCTCACGCTGTATTAGTGACTGAGAACAGTAAACTTTCCAGTACTGCGGACCTGTTGATCTTAGTAACAGCCAATCAGAACAGTTGTGTTCAATACATCCAAAATATACTTCACCTTTTTCTGACTTATTATGTGTAGCTCTACAGTGAAATTTTTGTGTAGGCATACTTCCACTGTGAAATTTTGTCGTGTATGTGTACTCCCACTGAAGTTTTGGAGTGTATTTTATTTACACACACATGCACACCATGGGGAGCCCAGGATTGGGAATAAAAAATGGACAGCAGCAACAGACAATAACAAAAATGTGAAAGACATGAGTGCATGTTTCGCCTTGGAACAGAAAGCTTGAAAGAAAGGAGTATTAAGAATGGAGCTTCACGGTGGATCCAAGTACCCACACCTTTAGGTGGAGGTGGGAAAGGAGAGGGTCAGGAGGGAGACAGGCAAGTGTAAGTGGGACCAAGCTGGAGTGCCTGAAGAGAGCTGGCAGCTACCCCTGTAAATGTCATACACATGTACTCAGCAAAGCGTGTGTGCAGAATGCAAGATACACATCCAGTACCTTCTATGCTGATGATAAGCACCAGAGCTCCTTTCTAGTTGCCCCATTTAAGGAGAGAGAGAGAAAAAAAACCCCAATGAAAGCTTACAGACTGAATATTCACCTGACCTATGCCTGCATACAACACACACACCCAGCAAGTAATGGGCCCATAAACCATCTGTCAATACAGAAAGGGACCCAGGCTAAAAAGTTTGATGAAATTCTAAAATTATGTCTGCAGGTGCATGCAGACCCCAAGATGTAGGCATTTCACACAAGCATATATCTTTCAAAGTGTAGGGACCTCTTTTATACAAAATATCTCTGATTAGAACACAACTGATCATTACACATCCTCTGAACGAAGAAACGGTGCTCTGCTCCAAAGGAATGCGAAAAGGAGTGACAAGAATTTAGTACTTCAAGTGTGGCATGATACTCAAGTCGAAAGTGGTGTAAGGCTGCAAATTCTCAGGGACCCAGTTTACTCCAACTCATCCGCTGGCTTTTTCAGCCCCTTTTGTTTGGTCGTTTAATGCTCAGTCAAAAGCAATGAGTATTGAACGCGAGTAGAAAAGTAGATAAAAAAAGCTGGGGGAAGACCAAGGAGGCGGGAAGCTAGAGGGGAAGAAACTCTGTCTAAGCCATGACACGTCCAGACAGTGCATGTGCACCACAGAGGGGATCGAAACTCACGATCTTCAGGATACCAAGTGATAAACGGATCACTCCTAGGTCATGCCACTGCCCCATGTCATTTGCAAAGCTCTGTACAGATTTACGACTCTGGTCACACGACTCCTTAAACTGCGTTTAGGTACTTTCCCCACACTTGCAGAATCTGAAGATCTATGCTTTCAGGGTAAATGTAATGAACTAGTCCCCGATGGATTTATGTGAATTTGATCGTGGATCGGGCACAGCTGTGAGTTTTTATAGACAACAGGATGTCAACAATTTAAAGAAACACAGGAGCTGAGATCACACAGTTCACCCTTCCCCTCTAATGACATCAACTCTGGGTCTCCACAGTTACCAGCAAGGCCAGTGCAAGGGCACGGGCGAAGCCTGTAACCTCAATACTTCATGACCTGCTGCTGCAGTTCCTTTAGTTTCCAGCATGAGACGCTACTGTTTGTCAGTATCTTCAAGAACTCCAAGCAGGTGCTATTTCATTTCCCTGGAAGGTACCACGCAGCACCTTGCCAATTTAGTGGCCACAGCAGCACAGCAGGTGCATGCCAGGCAGTGGGGAGATCCCTCCGACTTAACATCACAATCGCAGCCTCCAGGCAAACTGCGACTACACCCAGAAATGAAGCATAACCCACAGTGGGGTGGGTACTGGGGCTTGTAACAGGCGAACACAACAAGCTTATCCTACAATAATCGGGAAACACCAATGTTTGAAATTTTTAGCAGCTGTTTCCCCTTTCACATCAGCAATACACAGCACAAGGAATAAGCAATGTTTTTGAATACATGTGAAATAAGAAGAGTGGTACATTTCCAGGAATTTGTTTCTGATGTCAGAAGTTAAAACATTGACCAAGTTGTGTCTCAGAATAATTAAATATTTCAGAATACCCAACCCCACAAAAACCCCAATAAAGCACCATTTTGGATTAAAATGAAATTCTAGCACAAACTGGCACCCAAAGATGTATTGTGATAGAAATAATAGAACTTAAGACCTTAAAAAAAGCCCCCAAACCCTTCTGCAACAGAACACGGAAGGACAGCAAAATATTGGGAGGGTGGTGAGAATGGGGTAGGGGAGGAGAGGCTGATAAAAAAAAGTCAACATTATCATTGATATGCATGTTTAGATTGCAGCTACCCAAAAGATCTGATCTGGTGACAAAGGCAAGCAGAGGTCGGTGAATCCAGAGCAGTGCCATGGAACTGTGACACCTACACACAATCACTTACTCTCACTCTCTCTCACACACACTCTCTTTCGCACACACATGGGATAGATGGAGGCTGGAATAAATGTGTGTGTGTGTGTGTGTGTGGGGGGGGGGAACGGAGAGGGGACATGAGAAAGAGGGGTGTAAAGTCGACACCAAAAATCACCTAGCAAAACTAATCTGTCGCCAAGCTAACACCGCTGGCAAAAAGCACCCAAACAAAACATGCACAAATGGCTGCAAGGCATATCAATGGGGCTGTCCCAGCTGAGGAAATGATATCATGAATGGAATTGTGTGGTTGCTGTTGTTTCTTGTTTGCTTCCTTTACATAAGCTCGGATTCCAGGCAGTCTCCTAGAGTCAGGCGATAGTTCGCTATCTCGGAAATACCATGGTAGTGCACGAAAGCTGCTGCTAGCACGAAGACGTGAAAGATCTGATGACTCTGGAACTAAATAAAACAGAAACCAAGCAATTCAACACAAACCAACAATGAAAAACAGACAAATAATTATTATATGCACAAAAGATTTTACTTGCTGGTTGCAGTAAGTTAATCAAGGAGTTGGTTTTGGCTTGTTTTTACTGCTTAACATCCAGTCTCAAACAAAGTGCATATGAGGATGGTGTTGCTTCAGATAGTTTCACATACTGCCACACTGAGACTGCTGTCGCAACACAGGCTTCTGTTCCACCCAGTCACATTATACTGACACCGGGCAACAAGTCCTAGTACTGTTCCCTACAGTGCCAGGCATCTGGCAGGGCAGCTATTAGACTGACAATTTTTAAGTCTTAGGTATGACTTGGCCGGGGCACAAACCACCGACCTGCTTTGGAAGCGGAGGCCTTTGCCACTACACCACAGAGACAGTCTTTAACCCATTCCCATCACTTTGGAGATGGTTGTGAACAGAAATTTGCTATGGCTAATGTCACTTTGGAGACTTTTTGTAATTAAAAAAAAAGGGGGGGGGGGTTCGGGGGCAAAGATGTCCCTGTTTTCATATGCAGAATCATTTCTCTATCAAATTTCTTCCCTTAGACCACATAATAAACGACTTCTTCTAAACTGTAGTCTCGAAACCACGTGATCTTGTTTAGGAGTTAGCGAGGCAATCGTGAGCCCCTTTTCACTTAGATATCTTTTCAAAGCAGCCTTTTACACAGAATTCACACTGGATGGATTTTAGGTGGAATTCAAAATACATAAAGTAGACTACTGCACTTGCGGTAGCTTGGAAGCAGGATTTATTTCAATCGTGCCGAAATCTATATCATAGAGTAAATGGAGATTACAATTGCATCAACAGATGAAAACACTTCGATGGACTGTTAAACAAGGAGGGACCTATTACACTAGTCACTTACTACGATGCCTCACCACACATCCAAGTACCTGCCCCCAAATACTTTGCTCATATACAAAAAGTACAAGGTTCCCCTGCCCTACACATACATTCTCTCTCTCATTTAATCTCCAGAAATCTTATTTACCCAGATGTCAAACTTTCCCGGGAAGATTCGCTCTGGAATACGAACAGCATAGATGACAGCACCCAGGATGTAGAGAATGGCCATAAGGACCAGCCAGCCGAGGGCTGCCTTGTGTATAGCATGCCAAAAACCATCTGTGATCACATAGTGCAAGGCAGGAATAACTCCGCTCAATCCCAGGGCCACGAACACACCTAAATGAGAAAGAAAACAGCATCATAAGCAGCATATTGCTTTTTTCCCGTCTCTCACTCACAAACCTTGCTCGCCCACTCACATGCAAACATGCAAAGATGCGCATGCACACACACTTTCTCAAAAACGCAACAACTGGTCATTATCTCTACAAAAAATCTCTTTTTTTTTGATAAGATCTACAGATTCCCCCCCCCCCACCACCCCCAAAAAATCTCTCCGTAAACATGCCCTCTCTTGGTGCACATTCCTCAGATTTTTTTAGATACTGGATATAAAGAATAAAAAAGAATATCCTATCTCTGCAATAGATTCCTTTTCATTTGTATGCCATCTTCAGATTACACAAATGTTGGATAATACTATCAATAGGAAAAAAGGTCATCTAAGCTCCTCCTAATCTGGATTTGTGCATGTATCTGTGCCCGTTGCTAGTACATTTCATGATGAAAAAACCCCAACAAATATTATGACACTGAAGAAATGCTTCATGTATGCACTTCCGAACATTAAATTTTGTCTGTTATGCATGACTATTTCTGGGACAAAAACAATCACCTGAAAATCTTTAATGCAGATTTCTTTTGAAATGCAGCTGAGGTTTTCTTGGATAATCTATGGTGCTCTGTGATTAAAGTTTAATTTACTGCAAGGCTTTTGAGGAGGTGAATCTTTGAGGAAGTGTGCTGTTTAACTGCCAGTACAAAGGGACAGAAGTTACTCATTTCAGCACACCTGCTCTCAGGGGACGGTACTGGGGCTGGGCAAACTTGTCCCACATCGAGACCACGATACACAGTGAGCCAAGGACAAAGATGAGGACAAGGTACGTGATTTTGGGCTCCAGGCGACAATAAAAACTGTAGTACAGCCATGGTACAAACGAGCCGATTGTCAGCAGGGCAATGCCACAATAATCAAGTCTGAAACATACACAGAACATCAGAAGAACATTTTACATGCAAGTTTCTTTTGTCGTAACAGCAGAGTACCAGGGAAAAACCCCTTCAACCAACCAAAACAACCACACCACAGTGGTAATCGTATTACAATCTTAACTACTAAATAAAGATAAGCACTGTAAGTAAAGAATTAATTCGGTTTTTGGTCTCATTCTGCCAATTATCCCACCTGGCACAAGAGAAAACGGCCTGAACTCAAGGCACCACCTACTTGTTAAAGAAGCGCCCAACTCGTTCTGAATGGCAATAAACAGTATGAAAAATCCAAGAAAATCCTAAGCACAGGATGGCCCCAATGAAGAAGGCAGAAAACACAGCCTTCTCTTGCCATTGAACTTCAATGGTTGGTCTGGTGACAAAGTAGACAGCGATGCCCAGGAAGGCTATCATTCCTGGAATACCAGAGACAAGCAGAATCCTTTTAATATCAAGAGTAACAAGTCAAAGGGTAATACTAACATTTAAAAAAAAATTAAAACACTCCGAATAATGTGGCACCCCTTCTGGAAGGTTTGCTGGAAAGTGGCATATGAAAACAGAATAATGTGCTACCCACTGAAAGGTCTGCTGGGAAGTGGCATGCGAAAATCCCAGTAAAGAGAATACTTTCAGCATTTTCAAACTAAAAATATTGAAGGATTTTCTCCACAGGTTCATTACAATAAAATCTGAGCATTGGGTCTGATTAAACCTTACTGCATGGTTAGTTTCAAACTCATTCATCATATAAATTGTTTTACAAAAACAGCTGATCTTCTAGCTTATTATCAGTGTATTATACGCTTGCATTATGTAGCATAAACCTGCCTCAAACATAATTCAAGAACAAAATTTATAATATAATACTCTGTGATAACAGATACCATTTTCTAGATTGTAAGACGTGGTTTGAGCAAATTTCTTGAGTTATTTCCATGGTGATCTAAACTTTGGAGGACAGACGATAGGTATAGTACCCACCTAGAAGGTGTGTCCATATGTTGCCAGTCTCTGTATGAATGCGAAAGATAGACTTGAAGCAGGCTAGGAAGGAGTTGGTAGGTGTGCGATGTCCACGCAGCAAAAAATCGTTATCTTTTAACCAGTCTGGCAAGGTATGATGATGTACCACGTTCCATCCTGCTGCCCACACCTAGAGTCAAAATGGACCATTAGCACATGCATTCTGCAGCCCACACTTAAAGCAGTCAGGACAGATCATTTGAATGAGCAGTCTAGATAGGTCATTTGTTCTGCTGACCACACACAAGACAAACCATTAGAACAAAAGTTTTTCGGCCAGACTTTCAATATTAAACAGGTTTTGTAGAACTGTTTCTGTAAGATACATTATCAGACTTTGGATAAGGCTATGAAGGTATGACACTAAATTTGGTTTGGACCACAGACAGAGAAAAACCATTAACATCTTTATGCAACAAACACAAATCCTTACATCACTAAAAAAGTTGAACTGAATTCATCGGCCACTCACATCCATTTGTATGTGTGCACATGCACACGCATTTGGATACAAGGACCCATTATGATTTTGTACAATCACAGATGAGGCAGAAAAATATCTAATGCTCTTAAAATGAAACTGTACGGGTGGTTTTTCCCCCCTCCTCTATCACATGCAACTGACAAACCTGAAGCCCACATGCTCAGTCTATATTTGCAGCTTTTTAATCTGGTTACATCAATGTTGGTTAAGTGAGGAACATTGAGATCTGTCTCCCTGTGTCCCACAGACTTTATTCAGCACTGAACTCGGCATCCCAAACAAAATGCAAACACAATGCCTTAAAATCCAGACAGATTAACACGTCAAACTTGTCAAAGATTAACTCACCTGTGGTGCTTTGGCCATCCGCTGCTGAAAGCGAGGCCATGTGAAGAAAACGCTTCACCGCATTATGCACACAGGCCTTTTATTTCTTGTTCAGTGTTATTGCAACTCAATAGGTAGAGACAGGAAAGTAACTGTTTATTTGCACTGCCAAATTAGTATTCTAGAGTTATCACCCTTTAACAACATGCCGCATTCAAAACCTAGCTGGTTCTTCCAACTGTCCATGATCACAGTGATGATGGATCATGTTTACTGACGTCTTACGTAAAATTCAGACAGAGTTACACTTACTCAAGACCACACAGATTTACAATGAAGTCAAATAAAAAAGAAACCACAAGAAGATGAACTTGTGGGCAAGAACTATTCACTGTACATTCTTCTTTTTTGGCAGTGTATGATCAATGTTTGACTGAAGGTGAAATATTATGTCTTACGCAGTTTCGGTTTTGTTTAATACTGAGTCAATTTCTACGCTCACAGACTGACCGAGTCAGGATGCTAGCTGCTTGTGGGTTAAAAAGCTGTTTGCACAATGAACCCCAGGCTGACGTAACCAATCCAATGCTTATCTGATAGCAGCATTCTCAGTCTCTCTGCTAAGGTAGCTCCAGGTAAAACTGTAGAGTTACCTTGCGAACGAATTCCTCTGCCTGCTCAGCACACTTGCTGGGCACAGAGAGTATGGACACAGCCGGCTCCTCGTCACACACACTCAAGATGGCTGGCTGCAAATCAGCAATAAGCAGAGAATAAGCAAAACAAGTCAGACGACTTGCAGAGACTGCTACTAATGGTATACAACAAGGAACATGTAATGGAGATCTGCATTCTCTCAGTTTTACCATACAAACTACATGATTAATTGCTGATGTGAAACAGTGTATGTTACAATTATTCCAGATGGCATCATCTTATGAATTATTCGGGGCCTTGGACGCTGCGGGTACTTGAGCTTAATTAAACTTCATTTTCTTTTTCTGTATTCATGCATTTTAATGTCACGGAGATACATTATACAGCAGATGAAAATGAAATAAAACAGCAGTTATCCCAAAGATGGCTAAACAATCATCTGAAAATTTTCTGACCTTAATTACGTTCTGCATATGACTGAATAGTGAATACATTGTTTTATCTTATTTAAAGATCTGACATTCGATTCCAGTTACATCCTTTTTATTTTTGATCAAGTGTTACTGCTAGCAAAAACCTTAGCATGGCCATGTTCTTTTTTCAGCATGGTGGGGGCATGGCTAGAGAATGCACGCAACAGCTGCCAGCTCCATTTGTTTCAAGGACATTATGTGATGCACAGCTGAACTTACCCCTAACTTTTTAAAACTGAACATGGGGACAAAATTCTGCCCCAGGCCTCAACTTTTTAAAAGGTTAACTGTGGGGTGAACTTTTAGCTAGTCCACCGCTCACAAACTACAATCTGTTTCAGTTTTACTGCATCATAAATTTAAGTGCTGAATTCAGGCAGATTTAGACAGGCATGTAATTGTAATGTATTCGCAGTTTCTGATTTCCAAAGAAAGCAGCTGAGGTGGCTTATAATTTTTTTTCTCTCTCTCTTTCACACACACACACACAAACACACAAGCCTGTACTGTGCATACATCAAGCAGAAATCCAACAGAGATTTTTCATTTGTACTTGGCCAGTATTAAACCATATGTAACTTGCACCTCTTTAAAAATAAATCTTATTTACTGATATTATAATAATACAATACTATTACTTTTATTCATGCATAATTCTGACCCATACTCTTTCCTGGCTTGAAACTGCCTGGGAATAATTTCAAAAGAAATGTACACGCAGTGCTACTGTACTAGCAGCAAGTACTTTTACTAGAAGTGTTTCAAAAAGAAAGTGCAGGTGCATCATCTCAAGCTGAGGAGGAGAAAAGTTTTCTGTCATAATTAATTTTTAACAACTAATGAACTATTAAATAAGTCTTCACTTTAGTCTTTAAGCAGACAAACAGCTTCTGTCCTTCCGTCCTCAAAAACCGCACTGGAAATCATGTCTGCCCCCCCCCCCC
>SMGT01000309.1:31120-51202 GCA_004794575.1 Lanistes nyassanus | reverse complement strand
CCCCCCCAGGACCCCTCGCCTCACCAGACTGCATCCAGGTGGGACTGTTGATGCATAGTTATATACAGACTACTGCACTGAAAACAACTATTAATGGCACTCATCCTCTCCCCTCCCCTTCCCAGCAACATCAAACTAAGCAAACATTAAAAAAATATGAAAATACTATCATACCATTGTGAATTATTTTATCAGTCACGCAACAATAAACACACAACCAGACACTGCTGATCCAGTACTTACATTTTTTGATTGTAGAAGGGGGCCAACCTCTGTTCTCCTAATGTGATGTTGTGAACCAATTGGAACATGGAAATCCTCATCACCATCAGAAAAGTCACTGTCGAGCAGTGTGCTAGGCAAGCCATCAGACACTGTGTTCAAACTGACAGGAGTCAGGACGCGACTAGGACCAGCTACCGCCCCATCACCTCCACAGTCTGCAAAAACACTCTCCTGCGCCTCAGCATACTCCTCCCTGCTGGTAGAACTGCTTGCTGATATATCGCCTTGAGAGTGTTCCATGGATGTATATGGTATGCTGCGTCACTGAGATGTCCAAAGATCAAATGAAGAACTGTTTCTGAAATCCGCAAGCCTGAGTTAATCAGCAGTGAGTTACATTTTGCACGATGAAATGCTTATGAAAAGATTCAACATGTCTCTCCTCTTTCCACTAGCTTTTTATAACCAATAAACATACATGAAACTAATGATTCCATATTTTCTCGAGACCCTGTGATTCTGCTCATTCTCTAAAATCTTGTCTCTCTCTCTCTTTTTGTCTTTGTGTTAGTGTGCATATCTTAGTTACAGTATGCATGTTTGTGAAAATTAAGACTGAGAAAAATGTTAGTAATAGGATAAATTAACAATAAGATTTACGAGGTGGAAATTCTTACAAAGTAGTTCAAGGCACACACACTCACAATGCACTCACAATGCAACACACACACACACACACACACCCCACAGACACAGGTGCATGAAAACACACATGCAAACACTGGCACACACAAGTTACTAACAAACAGGACATAATATGTACATATACTATGGATAGATTTGGTTGAACACAATGAACAAACTGGCTGCATCTTCTTCCTTACGGCGGCATGCTCTGTCGTCAGCTGGTGACATGCATGCTAAATATATCATCACAATGATTGGAACTTTAGACTTTGTTGTTTGTACTTCAGCTGCATTTACATGTAATTTGTAAATCAGCTGAAGTCACTTTAAGAAACGCTGTAGTGTTGTGTTAAAAATCTCGATTAAAAAAAAGAAGCTGAAATGACATCACATGGCCTGGCTTCATCTCAACATATTTGTCACAAATCTTCAGTTTGGCAGAACGACCTCAAAGTAACACATAACCACCTAGTTCAATACATGCGATCGGGTTAGCGTAATGAAAGACATAACATATCTTCACGGTTTTGTGGCCATGAGTGCTTCACAGTGACAGTTTTGTGGTCCTCCACAGGGAAACATCTAATTCTCCTTTAGTCCTTGCCTTCTTTACGAGTGTATTTACACCCCTTTTTTTAAAACTCGAACTGAAGACTTAGACGCATCATTAATGAACATTCATTGCAATAAATCGAAAGAAAACACATCTACAAAACACTAAAACAGTAACAGAGCCTAGCAGTAACTTTCTATCACCTACCTTAAAGCCTCTTTCAGTCTTACATTCTAGAATAAAAACGACTGCTACAGCCACTATGACTATTGGTTGTCGGTCCATATTAAAAGTCAACTGATGTGGCATTTTCATCAACATTACATTTAGTTTCCCACATATTAAAACTAAGTGACTATAGAAAGAATCCACTAAGCCACAGATACTTACAATCTCGTTCAAATAATGACAGAAGATGGCCCCAAGTCCATTACGTCAGGTGATTTGGACTTTGAGAGGAAAATAGCCGCGTATATGTCAAGGTTATCGTACCACTCTACTGGCCAATAACTACCAAGAACGTCACCAACACAGAAGCGCATAAACTGATGACGAAAGCGCGGGAAGTAAGGACGCTAAGCAGACATTATAAACTTTGATCGTGAACCAGTTTGCCTAACGCATGCTGTACATCAGGGTTTTTTTCCCCCTCCACAGTTATTGAAAGCAGGTTGTTGTGTTTTAAGATGGCTTTAGAATAATCGAGTCTGGTATTTAAGTGAGAAGCGATCTGTTCAGTCTTATTAAAAGAAGGCAAAGCTTTTAATTGATGTTTGCTGCTTACATTCAACATTGTTGTCATGGACTATTTCTGATCTCTGATACAGTGATTGACTAATCGAAAGACTGGAGGGCGTGACCGTTTTTCCAGTGTGTGCGAGAACACCTACTAGGCCGATAGTGTTGCCAGGGCTATATATGCTGGAGAACGAGGTGAAATATAGCGACTGACTTTTATAAGTAGATTGATCAAAGTTCGTTTGACGATTAACTTCATTAAGAAGGATATTTTCCGCGAGTACAGCCACAAGTTATAATAACGTATTTGATAGAAATTTAAAGAATAGGAAATTAATGCAAGTGAGTATGATATTCCTTCAATTTCGTCAAACCGTATTAACCGTACTAAAGGGTTTAATAACTACAATATAGTTCATAGGTAAAAGCCTTAATTGGTATTAACTGCAGTTACAATTTTGGGTATTTTTAAACACTGTTAACTAAGTAAAACTAACCTAACTATATGTTAATATCAGACAATGTTTTTTTAATTTCTCTTGTTTACTGCACACATTTTGAAGCTTCTGTGGGGAAAAACCGATTAAAGAAACACCACAATTCCAACAGTGGCCGGCATGTTGTGTCAAATGCAATCCATTCAGCAAAAGAAATTTAGCTTTCACTACAAAAATCAGTGCAGAAAGAAGTGTAAGGTAATTTAAAGGTATATTTAAAGAGCAATTCTTTTGAGGGTTTTCAAGAAAGTTACATGTAGGGTTGGATGTATAGTTGGCTTATGACTTTTGGGCATTGGAAAACAACTCCTTATGTACTGCATCATGGATTTTTAAGTCTAAATTTGTTTAGAATTTCTTCCAAATAAAGCTTTTGAACATTTCACACAGCACACAAATTTCATTCTTCTGTAGACAACCCAGTCTAAGAGGCTGAGCACACATTCAGTACATAAGCCAATTATACCGAATGACGTGAGGGATCATTTGGTTGAGATGCACAGTTTTGCAGCCATGATTTTCATATAATAATACTCATGTTTTGAATTTGTCATAATGATTACCAGTGTGAGATTTTCCGGTAAAATCCTCCAGTGTTTTCAGGGTGAAGTAAATATTAGCCCATGGGCCGTGAATTTTGAGTGTGGTGTCTGCTGGTGCGTGAGAGAGAGAGAGAGTTTTGAAGGTATTTAATTAGTAGGATAGTGTTTTAGTAACTCAAATATCTAAATAAATTGCACCTAATTGCATTCCTTGTACATTTTTTTGTATTTTTAATGCCAGATTCCTCTTTTGTACAGAATATTTATCATGCAGAGTCCGAACCATCTTATCTTCTCCTCACTTCTGCGACCCCAGTCTGCTTTTGATAGACGTCATGTTTCCGAGCCAGTTAAAGAAGCTGCTTCCAGAAGTCTACGGCCACAGACAGCAGTCCCTCGACAACGAGGGGAGCTGACACCAAAAAAGGTGATACGTCAGAGACTCCGCAAACCACATCTAAAAGCTGCAGGTCGAGACATCGGAGATGGAGTCATCACTACCCTACAGGTGCATAATGCCAAGGCCTTCAGGAATGAAAATATTTCACCATGCAGCAGTGGAATGGGGATGGAGGTAGAGAGCACAGTCGGAAGAGGAAGAATGTGTGAGTTACCGTACTTGGACACCTCATTACCTGTGTGAGGGATTTTGTTAGTCCCATAAGTCCCCATCGGGTTAAAAGCAAAGTAGATGTCTGGCATTTACAAGAAACCGATAGATAAAAGTGGGAGATGCTCTGTAGTGCCACACAAGCCAAGGACCATAATGAGATGAGAGGAACTGAACCAGTGGCTTAGATGAAATACAGAAAGCAAAAACTTTATATCCTTATTATTCCACCATGATATGTTTTTAATTCTGTTGCAAGTAAAGACCAGCTAACCTAAATCGGTAGTTTAGATAAGATACAGAAAGCAGAGCTATATATCCTGATTATTCCAGTATTATATATTTTAAATTCTGTTGGAAGTAAGGACCAAATTATCTAAATAAGATAAGATACAGAAAGGAAAGGCTATATATGTTAATTATTCCACTATTATATATTTTTGATTCTGTTACAAGTAACACCCAAACTGGTGGACATCTGTATCTGCAGCAACCAAAAGTTCAGCTGCAGAACGTGAAGACAAAAAGGACGAAGCACAGAGGGACCAGGGCTGTAAGCTGCGTCCTTATTCTGAAGCATGGAGTGCAGGATCCACCCACGACTCTGAGGAGTACGACACAGATTTGGACGCAAAGGATGCTGCTATAGGTAGTTATTTTTAGTTTCAGTATACTCATCTTTTTTTTAAAAAAAATTACAAACAAAATATCGCCTTCTTTATCCATGCTGGGAAAATGATTAAGAATTTTTCTTGCAGTTTCAAATTGTGGTGTGACTTGCAGTGGCTCACTTGTATTCTTGACCAAACAGGACAGTAGTTTTTAGAGAGGAAAGGTGGTGTAAAGCTTTAAAAAAAATCATGTTTTACAGCAATATAATTGAAAATATTAATAGGTAACACTTTGAGGTGGGATAAAACATTTGTCCTTGACATTTGGTTATAGTCCTTGAAATTAATTTTCAGAAAAGGATACATCCCAGCCTGTGGTTAATGAAGCAAGTGGCATAGCTATCTATGAAGAGCAGTGCAGGAGGCATGGTAAGTTGTCATTTGTTGTAAAGAATCCGTGCCATTTAAATATGCTCTCCCACAGATTCAGGCTGGTGCACACATGAAATTGAAAAAGCATGCAAAAATTTATCTTCAGGTTGACTTGTGGCATTTACGAAAGTTTATTTGCTTACTGTGATTTTTTTTTTGTTTGGGTGAAGGGTTTGTGCCAATATCCTACATGCGCAGACACCTTGGAAAACGTAACATTCGGATGAGACATCATTATCTCGGAGGAAAAGCTGCCCAGCTACTGGCATCAGCTTTCAAGGTGAGGCAGCCTTTGGTTTATTTCTACACCTGTGGCCTCGTTTTGTACATAATAGTTTTAAGTCGTAAGCATGAGACTTCTACATCTTCATGCTTTAGCCAATTTCTAGCTTAATTCATGTCATACCTCTTGTTAGATAAAGGGGTTGCTATAAAAATTTGGGAGCAGGAGATCATACCTTTCATTGTTTATGTATGAATTTTATAAAAGTGTGGTTTGCTATTTGCGCTTAACAATAGCAGTGGACATATACTGTGTACCATGCAGTTATGCCCATGTGTTTTTGTGTGTTTTTTTTTAAAAAACCTATCTTTTTGAAAAGGTCAGTGGCCTATTAAATGAAAAAATCAGATCAAATGAAGTATTTGCTAATCTTCACTGTCATTGTATAGCATTTATGGTGAGCCATTTCTACAGCCTCTCATCCAAACCATAATTCATTTTTCCACAGATTGTGGAAGTCTTCTTATAATAACACACACACACGCTCTCTGTCTCTCTCTCTCACTCACACATGTCGAATGCACATGCACACACAGAGGAAGATAACTGAAAGGTATATTGAATCTAGGGGCATCATCTTTCAAACCAGCACCCTTGGGATGATAAAAGGTCCCAAGTTTGCAGTGGAGCATTAATTAAGCAACAAAAAGCCCAACCAATCTTACCTCTGCGCGAAAAGCTACCATGCAGTCTCCAGCCAGTCAGCGTACACTGCAGACACATCAGGATTTCAGCTTTGGACTTTGCACAGCATGACCAGTGAAGTGCTGATCCCCATTTTGCACCTTGCAATGTTCAAATTTTGAGAATTTAGAGGATGCTTTCAGTAGATTAGAACACAGCTTAAGAAGTGCAGTGAAGCACAATGTGACAGGGGAGTTAACTCGGGGTCCACCTTTGTGTGCAGCACAACACAATCACAGAATGTCTGGATCTGAGTGATAATTATCTTGAAGCAAGTGGTGCTGTTGCCTTAGCTCACATGATGAGGGAAAACACCTTCATTGTTACTCTGGTAGGCGTGTGAATGTTTTTGATGGTTGCACATGGGTGTTGGTGTGTGTGCCCATCTGTGGATACTTGGAGGTGTGAGAGACATTGACTGTGTGCATGCATGTGCACATGCAAAAAAAGGTATGCATGTGCATGAGTGTACATATGTGTGTGTGCATGCATGTAAGCAGGTGGTAAGGGTGGTGTGTTGATGTGTGGCGCTCACATAACTGACAGCATATCCTTGTGTGTGTGTGTGTGTTTGTACACCTATGCATAAATATGCATTGTACCATCTGATCACTGTTTTATAAAACCCAGAAATCATGCATGACGCTATCCTAGAAGGTGCTATCAAACAGTGTTACTTTTACTTAGAGACAGTTTTAAATTGTTGTGACTTTCACGTTGACAACAGTCCAGCCCTACTGTTTCAGAACCTGTCAAACAACTTCATTGGATCAGCTGGTTGTAAAGCATTGGCAGATATGCTTGACAGTAACACAACATTGAAAAATTTATTAATGGCAGGTGAGTGAGATTGCTTGAAGACTCAGCTGAATAGTTTCACAGTGCTATCCTGGAGCACACCAGATTTCTCCACAAGATAGAGGAGATATCCCATGTGCTGGTAAAATATAAGACAAGGAAGACACCTATACAAAACATGTCCTGTCAGCTGTCTCTGGGAGAAAATATGACGGTGCATCATTTAATTGCATTACAAAGTGTCACCTGTTGGGAATTTGTGTATTCTGACAGCTACGTTTCAAGCTGTTTTTTATGGTCAGATGTCTGTAAAAGTAATGTTACATGAGTGCTTGAAAAAGTGTGCCCTCATGGTGTGTATAGTTGGAATGTAATATTAGGGAGTTTGGGGCATCAAAATTTGGAATATTAATACCATAATAGGATTTTGCAGAAATGTGAGAGCTACAATTTCTTTTAAAAGAATCCCCAAACACTAGCAGTGCTGCATTTGCTGACATTATAAAAACCAGTATATCACATTTAGTAATGACATGGAATATATTCCTTTTTTTCAAATATAAGCATTACATAGGTAATATTTTGAGTAAATGATAATGTGTATGTAATGAACACTTATTATATCAAATTGTTTTAACACAGTTGGGATTATATTGACTAATAATGAACATTTTCTTTGACTTTGATCATGTTTTAAATTTGTTAAGAATTCCTATAAGTCATTAACTAATTAATTAAATACATTTGTATCTGAGTATTATTTCTTTCATTATAATATTCAGTACAATGAGCAGAAACAATCAGCTATTCAAAAAAATAATAATAATAATAACACCAAAATTTTGAAAAACAATTTTGTAAAAATGTCTTTCCTTCCAGGGAATCAGATAATAGACAAGGATGCGCTGTGGTTCATCGAACCACTAAAGAACAACCTCTCCCTTTCTTGTCTTGACCTCAGTCATAATGAGTTCTCAGAGATTGGGGGCGTACATCTAGGAGCTGTTGTGGTGAGCAGGGTTTGTTGATAGACGTACACAATAATTTATTTCTGTGAATGCAAACTCATCTTTCTCTAACATACTGGATGAGTGGAATAAATTTCTTCTTTCCATGAAAGCAGTTCCATCTAGGTTTTTTTGTTGTTGTTGATTTTTTTCTTGTTGAGGTTATTAGGATGAGCATGTGTGGGTATGGATCTGTAAATAAGAAACGTTTGGGTGGGTGGGTAGGGGGTGTCCTTCCAATGAGAACAGTATGATCTCCGAAGCTTACTGAGATGACACCACTCTCTTGAGTCCCTGTATTACGATCAAAGGCATGTTGTGAAAACACTTTGAATATATTTAGCTGATATGAAACATATACATGACTATGACAGACAAATTGTTTAAATTAGTGTATGTACAATGGTGTGTCTTTCAGAGTGTAAATGATGGAATCAGTGACCTCGACCTCAGCTGGAATTCCATTCGCAAGAGGGGAGCTGTTGCCTTGGCAAATGGTCTAAAGGCAAGCCGAAAGCTTTGATTCCATCATATTATTTTGAAACTGAAAGCTGTCTGTAAACATATTATAATATAATGGCCTGTTTGATATTGAATGTTTACCTGTATCTCATTGTATCTGATCAACACAAAATTTTTCTTGCTGTTTAGGTTATAATTTGGTAGAATTATTATTTTGGTCTTAAGTACCTGTAGTTTTGACAATTTTGAAACAATCTGGCTGAAAATTTCTTCTGACTGTGGTGTTTTGTCCTGGCAAAACAATTGCAGTGTTATTCACACCTCATTGCCTTCACTTTAGAGCCCATGATTTGAGGATGTAAGTCATGTCTGCAGGTGAATACAACGCTGGAGGTGCTTGACCTTGCCTGGAATGGCCTGGGTCGTGAGGGCGCAATGGCACTGCAGAAAGCACTGCAGGTCAACACATCTCTTAAAGTCCTTGATATTTCGTAAGACACACGTGCATTCTTTTAGCTGTTCCAATGCCTGCATCTAAATGTGTTTTAGTTTAAAAGTGTGGGATATAGCTAGGTATGAAATAGATTTTATTTATATGTAAACTATCATACGATGGTGGGGGAGTGGGAGGAGGGAGAGAGAATACATCTCACATATGGAAGCAGAAAAAGGGCGTGTGTTTATGTGATTTATATTACATTTATTACATAAAAGATATGATTTTTTCACCAGTTGTATGGAAATTTTCCATCATTTAATATAAACATGATTTAATTATTTGATTCTTTCACTTTTGCAAATTAAAACCTTTTGAAAATGTGTTCAATTCTGGTCTCACATATGTGTTTATAGGACTTCATTTTCATCCTTTTAACAAATGTAAGATTAGGTCTTACTTAATCAATGCAAAAAGAAAGTCGCTTAGCCGTTTTGCCGTACATTGTAATATTAGGTGTAGATGGACGCTTGGGTTTAAGCTCTGAGGTGATTACATAAAAAATGGATGGGGATGTTTGAACTTCAAGTAGCGGTGAAGCTAGTGCTCAGTCTGACTGGCGGTGATTTTAAACGAAACTGCACCGCAGCACTGTTCCTGTCAACAGCAACAATAGACTTGATGCTGAGTGTGCTGTGAAACTTGCTGCTGGCTTGAGAAAGAATCGTGGGTTGGAGACACTCATTGTAAGTATAGATCTTAAATTTGTCATCTTACTGGGGTACAAGACCCATTTCTTGCACAACATTTTTGTTAATTGTATAAAGAATAGAATTAGAAAAAAGGTAAACAGATTGTCCTCTAAAATGTTAGGTTAAGCCTGTCAGCAACTTTTGTCATAATGCAAGCAACACATGAACATTGTCTGTAAAGAATATAATTAATAAAGAACAAATAAGGACAGAGCGCTATAAATCATCAAATGACAACCCCAACAAAGTACTGGCAGCGCTGAACACATCCGTATGCTGATGTATTTGACCAAGGGAGCTTACTGTACCACAAACACGTAGCAAAGAGAGAGTCGAAAGTAAGGAACGTGGCAGATCTTCCACGTTCTTTCCTTACTTTCGACTCTCCGTGTTCTTTCCTTACTTTCGACTCTCTCTTTGCTACATGTTTGGGTACGGTAAGCTCCCTTGGGCACATACGTCAGCATATGGTTGTGTCTAGCGCGGCCAGTACTTTGTTGGGGTTGTCATATAAAGAGTATGTAAATCCATGCATATGAATGTGCATGTGGTTTGCATAGATTTCATTTGAAGATGGAACCAAATTATGGGATTTTTTGTAGCATCTGGCTGCTTGACCTAAAATTATTGGCAAATGAGTTAATAGCAAAGACAGAACCGAATATCACTCTATTCACAAGCGAAACTGAAGCTATTCAAAGTTTCAGTCTTAGCAATCATTATTTGTTCTTAAAAATAGAGTTGCTAGTCTTTATATATGGCTCAGGGTTCCCTGTGGCTCAAAACAGTCAAAGGTGCCCATAATCCTCGAGCTAAATTTTGGAAGATGGATTTTGCCTTTTTTTTTTTTTTTTTTTTTGATGGTGATGGTCACACTCATTTTTTAAAAAGAAAAATAGGGGAAGTCCAAAAATCTTACATTTGATTAATGGACAGGATAAATAGGGTTTGAAAGCTTTTAAGTCATGCCCCTATGGATGTGATTTTCACAACGTGCTCAAAATTTATGAATTTATTAAATGTTTCTCTCACAACTTTAGACCCTTGCTTGTGTTCTAGTGGTGCTATCACTTTTTGGCATTTGCTACGTGTTCTTACTATACAAGTAGTTTATAGGTTTCACATGCCAAGCTAGACTCAAAATGTTTCCTGCAATGACCTTACTAAGCACAGTTAGCTGATCTTTTAGGACTCTCAAATGGAAAACAAACGACATGAACTGCAGCGTACCAAACTTTGAGAAAAGCACAAAAATGTGTGCACAATCAGGGGAAGCAACTAGGATGTTTTTTGCTAACATCTGTGACACATGGACAAAACGCATGTGTGATCAGCTAAAAAAAAATATGCATATGCAAGATACATGTTATCCAAATTTTTCGCTTGATTTTTAACTTTCGGACCTTTTTATAAACAAAAACCTCCACTAATGGCAAGCATTGAAAATGCATAGGAAAATTGGAATAACGCTGTAGGATTGAAAAAAAGTGGTATTTTGTGTAGGAAAACTGCAAGATCTATAGATTTGACATTTATGTTTTTTTGAATGCTAGATCCCTGTATGCCTGGGTGTGCTTCAGCATTTGAATGAATTTGTCTCAGCTTAACTTGAACCCCTTGGGTGATGAAGGCATTGAAGCAGTACTCAAGTCAGTAACAGCTCATCCTGCTATGAAATTGTTGTCTATGGAGGTGAGTGAAATTCATCCACTTCTGTATACTGTGATTTGGGTTAAAACAGCAAATGATATATCTCATGTTTCTCTTTTTTTTAAATGGACAAGTTTGGAATTCAAATATGTTTATCTACTTTGGTTAATCAATGCTGGACAGATGTTATTAATTTTTTTTTATGGCAGACCATAGCCGTCTGGGGGAATTCAACACCAAACTTGCTGCAGAAGAGCCAGATGTTGTACTGATTTTAGCCAATAATTGTTTCTATAATATTGGATTGGGGTAGGAGAATGGTCGAGTAGGGTCATCCTTGCCATTTAAAGATTAGATTAAGCTGGGTAGTACAAAGGGAAAATAATCAAACCTATATTTTGATTTTAAGTTTATCCAGATTTTGGTGCCTTTATACCATTAATATAGCTATGTCATTTAAAATTAGTGTATTTTTGCATAAATGTACAATATTAACAACTTATAGTAATATATGTAAGAATGTAAATATTTGTACTTGGTAAAAAGGGGTTCTAGCATTTTTAAGGCATTGTAGCTGGGAAATGCTTGAATTAGAAGGCTAATTTTAAAATGATGGCTTATCGTTACAGAACTGTGGGGTAAGTCAGTAGTGCTGTGAATGTTAAAACTTACATTATTTGTGCAGGTTACTACTAAATTTGCCTGTATCCATTGGATTCCAACATAAAGTCTGTTTGGTTGATAACACAACTATTGTGTGGTCTTGGGTTTTCAGAATTGCTTTAATGCTGCTGTGGTTATAACATTTGGATATACATCTTAAAATATTTAATAATTTGCTAGATGTCTATTTCACAAAGATCATAAAATAAAAACTTTAAATAAAAGTAAATCAGTTTCTGCTACTGAAGAGGAATCAAGTAGGAAAGGGGACTCAGTCTATTTGCTCTTTTTGAACTCACCATAATGGCAGCTTGGTACGTATTGGAACAAGGGCTGGCATGGATGAGTATTCATATCTTCTGTTCATATGTAAAGGTGCACGTAAAATACACAATGCCATTTAAGATACTTAGGACCAAAAGTGCATGCGAACGCTCCTGCAAGCCACTCGAGGTGATCAAAGGGTCCACTTTAAACTCACTATATGTCATAGCCAGCGGTGACTTGCCTCACTTCTAATGCAGTTTGTTTTATTCTGTGTGATTTGGTCTGCTTCTTTCACCTGCCCAATCAAATCTAAGATGACCAGTCATGAAGAGAAGACTTTAATGGCCATTTTGCATGATTTGATATCATTGTAGTTATAATGACATCGCAAGTCATAACACAGAGGTCCATGCATAGAGTAGTACGAAATAGTGTATGGGGTCGTATGATCTGTTTTCAACATTTATACTTGGGAATCAGCATATTGTCCTGTACCTTTGCTGTATGTGTACCAAGATTAACGACAGCAGGCTGGTGATTCTCGCATTTATTGTGGGCCATACAGCTGTGATCAGCTGACCCTGCTCGGTTTGGCAAGTTGACAGTATGGCGTGGCGAATTGCTAAATTACAAGTTAGCCGTTAAACTATAGAAAGAAAATTTCTCCCTCCCACCCCTCAGATACTGTTTTGGAATAAGCTTTATTGTTTTGGTTATGCCAGATTGGAGTAATATACACTGAAACTAAGTGCTTTGATTTTTGTGTCGGATGTAAGAGGATAAACTTGGATGTGTGTTTAACTCATATATATATATAACAGTTTATATATCTGTATATATGTATATACAAAGACATATACACTTACGAAGGTTGTACCTGCAGTTTACTATAGACTTGTTTGAATAGATTCATTGGGTAACTAGACAAAGCTCATTTGCATACATATATATCTTAAGCATATTTGGATACATATACAGATATAATATTTATAAAATATATGCCAGCCTGTTGAAACTAAATATAATAGCACAAAACTTCAGAGTTGATTAGATTCTCATGCTTTTTTTTCTTGCTGTGCACTTTACTACAGACATTTGTACATCTTCCATTTAAAAAAAATGTAGATGAATTTCACCAGCAGTGACACATGCAAAGATGTTAGGTTATGAAATGTGCTGTAAGCAGTGTATCGCCAGCAATGACACACTCAGAGATGTTTGATTATGAAATGTGCTTTTAGCAGTGTGTCACCAGCAATGACACATGCAAAGATGTTAGGTTATGAACTGTGCTGTCAGCAGTGTGTCAAACTTCTGTCTTGTAGCTGTACGTGACTGTCATATCTTTCCATCTGACACTGCAAAGGGGGTGGGAAATAAAAATTTTCCTTTATCCTTTTTTATCTACATCATAAAAGTATAGTAATATTACTTTTTTATTGTCTGTCTCCATTCTGTCAGCTGTGCCGTGACAGTAGGGAAAAATAGCCATAAAATAAGCTACTAAAAGAGACGACATGTAATTCGTTGGTTAAATGAAGGATACTAAAGATAAGCACGTACATATCCACTACTGTTTTTGTTTTTGGTGAATCCAGAAAGTACAGTTTATCAAAGAATAACAAATACACATTAGCAGGGTGGGGTGGGGGAGTGGATGGGGGTGTGAATGTGCCTTGTCCGACTTCTGTAGTAGAAATGCTGGTGATATATTTAATTTCTGCCACACATGATAGATTATCTCTGATTTATGTAACAGGAGATGGGAATAAATGAGGCCAACCTTCGACACATACAAGAGCTTGAGCAGGATAAAGGGATGATCGTTCTTCATGGAGGATCTGGGGGCTACCAGAGAAATTCTGTGTGTAACAAGAAGTTCAAGTTGTGTGCACAGTCTGGGTGGAGCTTGTTTCCTGCGATGTTCTTTCTAAAAAAAAATATCTTTAATCCCACAGTTTCCAACACTAGCTGAACCAGATTTTTTTTTTTGGCTGCCCTTTCTTTCTTATGTTTGGTTAGGGATGTGTTTACCAGAAGTATACATACACAGTGACGTGTGGTAATACTAGAATGTGTTATTGAGATTATGGACATTATATCTGGTTTTGCCAAGAGCTTTAATTTCACATAAAATGCAGACATTTTTTTTCAAGGAATGAAGAGTACCGTAGTTGGAATGCCCTTATGGGTTGTTTTTTCTTTGACAGAGTCTGACAAGTCTGCTGCGGTTATTTGGCCGGTTCTTGCGGGAGCACAGCATAGACCTTGACGCTGCATTTCGGCAGCAAGACAAAGACCGCAGTGGGTTCCTGACGGCAGAAGAAACCAAACAGGGTCTGCGGACAGCTGGATTTCGACTCACAAGCGTGAGCAGGTGTTCATGACAATAGATGTGACTGCTGACCGCCTGCAGCACCACGTGAAAATGTAATCCTAACGCTTCTGTGCCGTGGCTTGCTAAAGAGACTTTCCTTGACAAGACGGACTGCTGATCCAAACCCAGAAATGGTTCTGTGCCGTGGCTTGCTAAAGAGACTTTCCTTGACGAGACGGACTGCTGATTGGAGCCCAGTAAACCTGTTCGAGAGTTCTCTTGCTCTTAGGTTTGTAGCTTGCCTACTGAGTTTTCATTGATTCTCTGATCCTCAAATAAGATCTGAAATAAGATCAGGGCAATGTTGGGATCACTGTCCAAAGTCTTTCTTCACGTGCACAGGTCTTATGAGACTTTTGCTTGATAGACCCTGCATTCTTCAACCATTGTGTCAGCGAAAGTTCTTTTATCCAGTGATGAGTGGAGGCGTCTTGCCCAAGATAGGTGGTTGGTGATTTAGTGCCTGTTTCTTATTAGTTTGTTGTTGCAAGGCTGCCACCTGTCTTGGGACATGCGGGATTTTCTTTTTTAAGGAATGGCCAGCCCTGGAAATTTCTGGGTTTCATTTTTCCAGGCTCATATAATATTGCTGTATCGTTTGATTCCAAACCCAGAGTGACAGGCATCTAAAAGCAGTGGAGGTTTGGATCAAAATAATCCTTTTCCCTGATTGAGTCATGGATTGCCATTGAGGTCTCATGCACAAAACACTATAATCATATTAAATGTAGAAAGTAGGCCAGAGTGGGAGGACTGTAAAAGTGTTTTGTCTCCAATCATTTTCACTAGTCATCAGAAAGAATTTAAAACCAGTGAATATTTTGAAAATGAAAGAAAATACAACTTTTGAATAACTTCTAAAATGCACATGCATGCGTACCCATCTCCTTGCCTTCACCCTACCTGGCCACTCCACCCCACCATGCTTTCCTTTCTTTTTATTTTTATTTTGTTTACTATATTTGGAAATTGCAGCCATTTTTAAAAATCTTGAGGCACTTGGTGAGTAAATGTTCACTTCTTCTGGTCTTTGCCTTATGATTATGTTCTCTTTCTTCGTTTCTGATTTTTTGCTTGGGTTTGTTCTGCTGTGTATCAAGTCACCATCTCAGTGGTTCTATTCAGCGATAAAAAAAATTACCGCGTTCCGATGCATGGCTATGGGAAGAAACCCTCAAAGGAGGGAATTACCTGCTAGCGTCCATGTTAAAAAAAAGTGTTTGACTATATGTCTGTTTTCAGTCCTACCCTCCAGTTCGCACATTATATTATTCGGTTATAGAAGCTGTACAATTTTTGTTTCTGTTTTGACTTGCAGATGAACTTCCATTTGTTTTGCCTGCTTATACTGATTTGATTTTTGGTTTGTTACCAATGTTTCAATTGAAGACTTTAATTTAAATAACAATACTGTAGACACCTTGCATTGACTAGGTAGGATGCATTTTAAACTGTATGGAACATAAACTTGACATGAATCACTGAAAACATTGAAAGTCGGAAGAGGGTTAGATGCATAGTAACTTTGTAGCATCTCTTGTCTGCAGAAGTGAATTATTATCAAATATAGGAATACCAGTGTACCACTGAGTTCAGAAGTATAGCTGCAAGGGAGTAATGCTTTGCCTCTATCCCTATCATTTCTTTCTGTCTGACTGTAGTTGCTATGCGAGTTAAAAAGCCACTGTAGTTATCTTTCCTTTATGTCCAGCCAAATAGTTCAGTCAAATGCAAACAGTACAGCATGCTTTCATCTGTATTCAGACTCTGGTTATCCAGGTGTCTTATCCTCAGTTCTCAGTAATCCCTGCATTGGCTTCTATTAGACAGCAGCTTGCCATGCATGTGTAGTTTTATTGTGCAGTGTTGATTGTTCTGTTCAACAGAGGCAGCTAGACACGTTGATCGATGAAATTGACTTTTTGCACTCGGGAAACATCAGGTACCAGTAAGTGGCTTTATGTATATATGTATACTTTTTTAACGGCCATTCAGCATTATTGTTATACTGTTTTAAATTTGTCTGTGGCCGAGGATGTTGAACGACTTGTATATCCATAACTTCCAAATGTGCAGACTTCTATATTTCATTGTTTTCAATCTTAAGTCATTGAAATGGAAGTACATGCAATCTGGCAGGAAAGATTTTTATTCCTTCTTGGTTTTTTCCTGCAGTAATACTGCCCACCTCCTACCTCCTGCACCATATCAATCATGACTGAAATTCTAAATGTATAATTCTTTTGATTTTTGGCAGAGACATTCTCTCAGGCAAAGTCTTCAATGAATTCCAGAAGAGACGCCCATCTCATGGCTTCACTCTGTCTGCAGAGTTCAAAGAATTCAAGGAGGTTGAGGGTCCTGCTCTGTGACTATTATTAGTGGTCTGCGTGTTTTATTTGGAGAAGAACTGAAATGTGTGGCTGTATGAATGTGTATATGTGGGCAAATACATGTGTGGAATGTGTGTACATATGCATATACAGTCGAATCCGGTTAATCGGACCACATCGGGACTGGTCCTAATAACCGGCTGGTCCGATTACACAAACATGGCCTATGTTACAATGAAGGCGGGACGTGCTATATGCTTTACATCCGCTGTACGCAGCGAATAACATTAGGCTTATGTACATAGGATTTGTTTCGGTTCTTTAAGATTCGGTCCAAATAAGCGGCTGGTCCGATTACCCGGTGGTCCAATTAACCGGATTCGACTGTAGTTGGTATTTGCCTGCTTGTTGGCCATCGCACAAGTTGGCAGTTGTTTAGCATTGTTATGAGACATTCCTTTTTGAGAACTTTTGAGACTCAGTGATTTACATTAGAATTGAATGGGAAAAAAGCCCCAACAAAGGTAGAGAAGCTTGCATATTGAAAGTTTTTCCCTGCTCTCCTGTTTTGTTTGTCTGCCCCCAGCCCACCCCACTCCCCCAGTTGCATTCCTGTGACTGTCGCCAGTGACTTCTTGAAATGACAGAGGTGAACTTTCTAGTAAGCCTGTGGTTCATTACAGACAGCAGTTGGCAATTTCCTTTGGCAACCAGGCTTGAAAGCAGGCTTAAGCCAATATCCCATGTGGATTTTGAAGGCATTCTTTCATCATTTGCCATGTGTGATGCTTGTTTTTTTTATTTTGTGGCTATACATCAGTTATAATTCCTCCCTGTGGTGATCATTATTATTATTTGAAGGCTTATGTAGCCCAGCATACCATTGCAAACAGGTTTTAAGATAGAACAACTTCAGAGTAAGAAACACGTAGAATAATGAGTCAACAAGTGAGAAGTAAAATAGTATGGCTATAGTTTCAAACCTCCCCAGAATATGAAAAAACATGCTCACCATATGTTTTAGTCCGGATCTACAGCACACAGAACATGATTGTCGTCAGATGTTGTCTAGGTGGAACTGAGAGAGGATAGAGAAATATATGATGGAGTATTTCTAGAGAAGAAATGATGACAGATCATGGATAATTTATATTTGGTTTTAGCTTGAATGGGAAGCTAAAGTGTGCAGCGACCATGTGATAGGCTCACAATTTTTTTAAAATTTTCATTTTTATGTTTCATGTTTCCTAACAGTTCCTTTTCATCACTCTTAGAGATGAATAACTGATTGTTTACTAAATACATAGTGTATGCACAGTACCCCCTTCTGTATACAAAAAGCAGCAAAGGATACATCACTTTATTCATTTTTTTCACCAAATATAGCCATTTTTTTACAACAAAATAGCTGTGGGACTTGATAATATAGGGTTCAAATGCGACGAAAACAATGTTAACTCAAAATGCATGAAGTGACCCCAAACCACAGATTTTAGGGTGCGGTGTCTGGCCTTAAAGGTGTTACAAAGCAAACATGTTAGAGGAAATTTCTTGCAACCAAAGTATTGTACATGGTGCCTTATGGTGTTTTTTCACCCATCGTGATTACTGTTGCCTTGGGTACAGTATTAATGTGCAGCATTTGCATGGACTGTATTTCTGATGTACAGCATTTGCATGGACTGTATTGTTTCTGAACAGCATTTGCATGGACTGTATTGTTTCTGAACAGCATTTGCATGGACTATATTGTTTCTGATGAACAGCATTTGTTGCAGTATTTACATCGCTTCCATGTTATGGAATCCCAGTTTACGTCATTTTATTTCTTACTTGGTGTTATGTCTTTCAATTCACTGTATACTGTGTGTACGTCCAGATCTTTATAATTTGCACGTGTAATTCCAGTGGGGTTTTATGTGTGTGATTTATAACACTTCTAAAGAATTATTTGCTTCTTGGATTGCGTATTTACAAATTGTTGTAAATGTCATGATGGGGTTGATTTTAGAAAAAAACCAGTTCATTTTAGGCATGCTGCCCTGGACAGGCTTTTAGAGTCTAGAAATGCAAGCTGCTCTATTTCTTATTTATTGTATAATCCTGATTTTACATTGTTGGACTCGGTCAGCTCAGAGTTATCTCCTCAGTTTACACGTGCAGCAGTATGTAGATTGTTTAAAATCGGACTGTTCTCATTCTTAGCACGTCAGTTGTAAAGCAGAGTTAGCATCATTCTGCTTTTTCAGGCTTCAGCACATAAAAAGCCAATCATTTTGCTATGATTCTGTGCGCTTTTTAAAATAAGGTACACTTAGGCTGCCACACTTGAATGAAGCTTTTGCATGTTTGCACATGGTGAATTTAAGCTCTCAATAGGTTTACTGTGATGTGTACATTATGTGTAAAAATATAAAGATTTTGCTACATTTATGGCTACCAGAGTTTTATGCTGTGGAGAGTGAGTATTGATAAACTTCATTCATTGATTATTGATCCATTAGGTGTGTTTAATCTCAAACCATTTCCATCAAAAGTTTTAAGGTTTATTGTGCTGTCCCGCAATGGCAGCCTTGTTTGTTAATCCCGTGTATGACTGCTGTACTGCAAGCAGTGAGCACACATCACAAAAGTACGTACCCTGCAGTTGCACCTGTTCAAGGCAGAGCTATCGTAACAGTAGATTGTTCGGTGTCCCATCATTTACTAGTATAAGACAGAATGTTAGAAAAAAATTAGAGTTGATAAATTTGTTTTCATGGATCTATGTCGCTCGTTTCATTGTGAGAGGAATGGCTACGCTTCTGCCAGTCATGAAGTTTTCAGCCCCAGACGTTGTTTGTTACAGCTATGGGCATTGCACGTGATCTTCGACCATCCCCAAACACCACCAAAACCCAAGCTTGTGGAGATGTCCCATTCTTGTGTCGAGAATTTCCTTGTCTAAACTGGCATGGTTCCCGATTTTTCTTCGAAAAAGATCTGCCGCCCCTAGTCTTCACACAGCTAACCCTCGGTGTACCACGTACGTGTGCATACAGCGAATCCCTATTTTATGTAGTCAGCTCGCTGCCTCGCTCACTAAGCGTGTGCTGACCACTGGGATCCGAGACAAACACAACATAGGACAAATACATGAAATCCTCAAGGTGCACAATATAATTAACAAAGAACAAATGAGCACAGAGCGCTATAAATCATCAAATGACAACCCCAACAATTAACGTACTGGCAAAGTACTAGGGTCACTTAAAGAAAGGGGCCGCAGATCTTTTTCGAAGATCTGCCACGTTAATTTATAATTCCTTACTTTCGACTCTCTCTTTGCTACGTGTTTGGGTACGGTAGGCTCCCTTGGTCACATACGTCAGCATACGGCTGTGTCTAGCGCTGCCAGTACTTTGTTGGGGTTATCCAATAATTGCGATGTAAAAGTGAGCAACGTTAGATGGGTGGTGGCGTGTGGGTTTGTGTG
>SMGT01000309.1:0-23106 GCA_004794575.1 Lanistes nyassanus | reverse complement strand
CCCCCCCCCCACGGGCAGGGCCCGATCTTGAAGGGTTGACATTAATTTTGACCGTGCACGTTTCTATGGCGGTCTCTTTAATTTAGCGCTCCCCACGTGACACCGGAAGTGTACTAACACCGGGAAATTCCGTTTCGACCTTTACACTTATACTATTTGTGTATTCCACTGGGGGCTGCTTCATTATACTTCGACAGGAAAATTGCTAAACAGCCGAAAGGAAATCCCCCGCGCGGGGTTTTATTGCTACAAGGAAGATTTACAATGTCCCCCAATGAATTGACTCGACGCTTGCTCCCTCAGTCACAGTGACCCATTCACTTGATCACTATATATAACTCACTCAGTCACTCACTCGACGACTCACTCTCTCGATCACCCACTCACTCGATCACCTCACTCACTCGATCACCCCACTCACTCGATCAATCGAGACTGTCCCGATCAGTGACGCGATCCCTCCCTCCCCCCACTCACTCACTCGATCGGTCACTCACACACTCGATCGATCACATACTCGATCGCTGACTCACTCGATTGATCATTCACATTGATGACTGACTCGATCGCTGACTCACTCGATCAGTTACTCGATCCCTTGCTCCCTCCCTCCCTCCCACCCTCCCTCACTCACTCTAAAAAAATCTGACGAAATCAAACATATATGTCATAGACATCTATGACAGATGCAATCCTTCTGTTGATCTCTAATACAATTTTAATTAAAATCGCATGTACAAGGTTAGTGCAATATGAAGGAACGACTCTGATAGAAGCAGCAACAAACCATATCTCAAGAGACAAGCCCAGTTTTCCCAAACTTTCGAAATTCAATTGTCCTATGTTTTAGCTTTGAGGGTCTTTGCGTATTGCTTAAAAATCATGCAAACGATTCAGAAAACAATGAGCTGCCCTGCACTAATACTTACCCTCCCAAGGAACACGTGATGAGGATTGTCATCCAGGGTCAAGGGGGGACATGCCTCGCCCTGTCACGTTATGAGATTCGTCAGGCAGCATTTGTTGAAAGGTTGCACGAGGCAGGGATGCTCGACCTTTGACCCAGCTCAGTCGCAACCTGCTAGAGGGACTGAAATTGAAGGGACAATAACTGTAACGTTTTCTGTGGCTCTGGCACATGACTTATTTTGTTCTTGTTTGTGTGCTTTTGTGTGATGTTGTGGTTGTTGATAAATTTAAGTGCAGGCAGACACCAAGGGATGGTTCACAATGTTTTGTACGAAACAAAGCCCGCATTAACTTAGGACTGCTAATTTGGTGGGAAAAAGAAATATGTTCGAGTGGCAGCAATGGAAACGTTGCAGATTTCGAAGTTCACCAAGATGCCGTAACTGTTGTCAGCAGATGAAAGTTTTAAAATATAATTAAGAAGTTCAAACAGTTCTGAAACCTTTGGCACATCGATTAACAAACGTTCCCCCTCCACCGACTTCCCCCCCCCATCTGTCCCTCCAAAATAGATTTGCTCATAGGTATAATATAGGCGTGCTTTATCTGAAAAATGTTGTCATACCTGTTGTCTTTGTTTTATGCATCAAATCTTAGCATTTAAGTCTCTGGAAATCTGATTCTATGTCTGAGAACTACGACAAAACACGTTTAGCCCTAGCTAGATGGTTTGATCCCAAGAGTTTCTGGAAGAATTTGCGGGTTTTTTTTTTGGGGGGGGGGGTATGCTCTGTGAAGACCACAAGTTTGGTTCCCATAAATGTTCAGCGATGTCGCTCCGAAGATGTACGGCTTGTAATTCAACGCAAATGGGTTATGAAGCTCTTTTTTGGGATTATGCTTTTTCCTGTGTATATGACAATCTTAAAAAGGTAGATAACGGTTGTACAAATTCTTGGAGCAGCGTAATAATATCACGACATGACCGCACAGTGCAGGCAAGCCTGCAACTGGTCGTGTACACAAAAGTATGCTTGAACAAAACTTCATTTATTTTCGATTTCTTATAGTTTGTCTTTTATCAGACGGTAGCAAAATATGCGTCTGAGGTAAATGGTGCATCCAGCTGCGAGGAAACTAAATCCAGTTTGTTACAGACAAAATATTTTAAAACCAGTTTTCACTCGCGTTTGTTAAGACACGTCAGGCGGCGGAGCGAGTCTTCTTTGTCTCCATAGCTTCAACCAGACAAAGACCAGCAAACGAATCAGAGCAAGAATGGTTATCTCTGGTACTAACTGACATGTTAAAACGTGCTCGAGATAGAAATATTCAGAGATAAGTTTGAGCACCCTTGTTTTATTAGCAAATAAACGCCAAAGGACATAGCTCAGCAGGTCTTAATACTTTGTGTCACTGTCGACATCGCATTTTTTTTTATCTCACGAGACGTTTAAGGACATTAACTCAGATATTTCCTTGTCAGTGTCATTGAAAATGATAGCTGTTCGAAGCAAGACCGCCTTTAAAAAGGGGGATTGACCAAAAAAGGGCAAATGAAAACTGTGTGCAGATTTCCACCAACAGGTTGAAGGGAATACTGACGCCAAGCGGTAGTCTTGTCACGTGACTCGACGGGCTGTCGATCCAGACAAGCAACAGCATGGCTGCCAGGCTCGGCGTGTTTTTTGCACTCATCGGTGTCGCGCACCTCACCACCAGCAACTCCGACAACAGCCACGAGAATATCTTCGTCGGCAGCGTGCAGGATTATCCTGTCGGGGATCCTCGCCGCTGCTTTGAAGTAGCCAGAAAGAACGGGTACAAGATGGCGGTGAGCGCTTCGGACATCACGTGACTTTACGTAACAGCTAAATGTAGTTAAGTGCGTTAACGTTGCCATGCTCCTAGAGGGGTTATTTGTTGATTTGCCAGCGCCACCACGGTCACCCCACAATCCCAGCATGCAAGACCACGTGATCGCTTCTCTGAAACCGTCGATCAAGACACTTTCTTGGGGAGAGGGGCTTTCTATAGAGTCATGTTAAGATGGATCAGGACTGCGTGTTCGTCAAGGATCACTGAAACACTGCTGTTCGACTGGCTGTGGTGACGAGCAGAACCCTTCGACGAGCACGTGTCCAGATGAGAAACGCCTTCAGAGAGCTTAAGATGAAATTTATATTCGAATCCTTTCCTTAAAAAAATTACTTTGTTTTTGGATGTGGCGTTGCTTCGTGTTGTCCTGAATTGGTTTTCACGTAAACACAAAGCACTGCTTGCATCGACTATTTGAACGAAATGGTTTTCGTCAACTTCTGTAAGTAAATGCAGATTCTAGTTCGTTAGCTCAGGAAAACGGTCTTGGAGTGGGGGGGGGGAGGGGTTCTTGCTTCTAGTTTTGATATAATTTATTACAACGACCAATATCTGACGTCGTCTTTACGTCATCTGACCTCATTTTTAAGTCATTTCCGACGAAGAGGAGCCGCACACAAAAATCGCATCTTAAACTTTCCAGTATCACACTACATACCGTTAGCTCAACACAAGAGGTTTCAGAGACACCTGGAAAGGTAGTGCAAGCATCTGATCCCTCGTTATCTGATTCCAGGGGTTCGAGGTGCTGCCTGGTTTTGGATGGGACAACTTGAGGAACGTCGACCAGGGTCAGGTGGTCACTTTCAACTATTCTCAGTGTCGGACAACAGACGACATGCGGTTCTTGCTGCCAGATACAATCAGCACGGTTCCAATGAAGACCAGCTCCGTGGAAGTGTTCGCTGAACTTTTCACGCACTGGAGTGTAAGTCCCGTTACACGACATGCGGTCACGCACGCACGCACGCACGCACGCTCAGTCGCAGGCATGCATGCACACTCGCACGCACGCTCAGTCGCAGGCATGCACGCACACACTCGCACGCACGCACGCACGCGCGAGAGAGAAAGAGAGCACTAACCACATGGAAATAGGTCGTAGTTTTATACACACTCACGTAAATGCGCACGTAAGATACACAGAGCAAATGGGCGTTACGACCACTCTTATGACCGGAAAAGCAGCTACGAACGCTCATTCAAGCCAGCCCAAATGTTCGTAAGGTCCATTCGCCCCGTGTATTGTACCGGAACTTTTACGTATGAACAGGAGGTAAGAACATTCATGTGAGCCAGCCCCAGCCCTTTACCAGAAGGCGCGCGACTACAAATGCGTTAGGCGCGTTAAGACAGCGTATACATTACTGTGACGTCAGACATTAAGACCATCCACGTCACCACGGCATCAGACATTAATACAAGCCTACTTTTCTGTGACGTCAGAAAAGCACACTATACTTTGACGTTAAAAAAGCACACTATACTGTGACGTTAGAAAAGCACACTATACTGTGACGTCAGAAAAGCACACTATACTTTGACGTTAAAAAAGCACACTATACTGTGACGTTAAAAAAGCACACTATACTGTGACGTTAGAAAAGCACACTATACTGTGACGTTAGAAAAGCACACTATACTGTGACGTTAAAAAAGCACACTATACTGTGACGTTAGAAAAGCACACTATACTGTGACGTTAGAAAAACACACTATACTGTGACGTTAGAAAAGCACACTATACTGTGACGTTAGAGAAACACACTATACTGTGAAGTTAGAAAAGCACAGTATACTGTGACGTTGGAAAAGCAAACTGTCCTGTGACGTTAGAAAAGCACACTGTACTGTGACGTTAGAAGTTAAGACGTAGTTTATTGTGACTTCAGAATTGGACAAGTACGACGTCCAGAACCATCAACGTTGACGCTGGGCTGGATCTGGGCAAAGTGTCCGTCAGCGGCAAGTTCTCGGCCAGCTTTCAAGACATGAAGAGCAAAGCCATCGGGGATAAGTCTATGGCCACGCGGGCACAGATCCGCTACACCAGGTGGGTCAAGGTCTCTCTCGTGAGCTGAGTAGAACAGATTGTGTGTCGTGCCCTTGCGGACATATGCTTTCGTATGTGTGCATGCATGCGTATGCATGGGTGCGTGAGTGGGGACGGGGGCAGAGAGAGAGAGAGAAAGAGAGAGAAAGAGAGAGAGACGGCACAGACTTGCATGCTGCAGTCCACGAGACCTGTGTTTACTTGTGTCTTTGTTTGGTGAATTCCATCCGCCTGTCTTGTCAGCTAGGTGGATCTGTCTGTTATTTCTTTTTTATGGCGTCTCCGCTATTCTAGTATCATCTTGTGCCACATTGATCTTGGATCACATTTCCGAACGAGCAGGGACGTTCCATATACCCTAGGGAAGCCCCTTTGGTGACGTAGATTGACGTTACAGGTACGCCGTCCAGCTGCAGCCCGGTAGCCCCCTGCACCCGACGTTCCGCGGTCGTCTGCTGGACATCGCTGCCGCTCATCAGTTGAACCAGACGGAGATGGCGCGTTACCTGTCACAAATTCTGGTCAGGGATTTCGGGACGCATGTCGTCACCAGGGCGGAAGCTGGAGCAGCCCTCGTCAAGGTTCGTGTCTTTCGTGATGACTTTATAAAAACATTTCGCGCGAACCCCTCCGATTGTAGGGGGCCTGGTTAGCTCAGTTGGTAGACCTGCGGACTAACAGATGGAAGGTTGCTGGTTCGAATCCTGGTGTGGCCAAGGATTATTTCCTGGAGTTAAACATTGTGCAAACTCCATTCGGCCATCTCCCCGCACATTAAAACTGCCTGTCCGCACTGGCCATCTTACTGCAGCCATCAGTCTGGTGGTTATTTCAGTGCATAGTTTAGTAATAGGACCCCATCCCCCATAGTGCGAAATCACCGCGAGGTGCAAGCACTGTCCCTCTAAATAATCACCAAATAACCACCACCACCCCTCCGATTGTGATCGAGTCTCGCGGTTTACTGACTTCTAGGACATGAGACTCAAAGGGGATTTCTTGTTGAGATGATAACGTTTCGGTCAATGTTACATCGAGGAGGAGGAGGAGAAAGAGGAAGAGAGAGAGAGAGAAAGAGAAAACAGGAGATACGACGTCACTCTCATCTCTGACCTGTATTCAGACCTATCTTTATGGAACAGCAATTATCTGTGAGATCAAAGAGACCAGCCATTACGACTATCGACGCTATTGCAGTGCAACCTTGCAAACCCCGACCTTGCCTGATTTCAACACCTTTAGTTGCTGACAGTCTGACCTAACCTCTCTGAGGGTCTGAACAATTCAGCCGAATTAGCACATTTCAACGTTGGCATATTCTGCTGCCTGCTATCAGACTCAGAACTTTCAAGTTTCCATTAGTCATTTATCTCGCACATCTAGCTTTTAGCTCGACGCCTGTCATTACCCAGCCTTGCAGACGTGAAATACCCTCTGGGCGATGCCAGCTTTTCTCTTAATCCTTGCTAGCCAGATCCATGCTTGAGCATAGAATGTGAACATAAAACACGAACCAGCATTAATGCAGATAAATTACGTGCAAGTTTTTTTAAATGCTAATTATCGGTCCTGCCAGACCCAAAAGCTTATAGTGGAATCCTCATACCATCTGTAAGCAGTGCTACAGATCGTGCAGCAGATTTGGTCAAATGTAATATTTTGCCATCAGCGTGCGCGTGCAAAGTGACCTTGAAGACGAAGGTAATCTGTCGGTGTTCAGGTGGACCATCTGCGGGAAGAGTGGATGACGTCGAACGAAGACCATAAGTCGTCCATCTTGGCTGCGGCCTCGGCATCTCTCTTCTCCATCTTCCACATGTCCGCGTCGTATGGAACCACCACCGACAACAGTTTCGCGACCGGCTACCTCACCAACTGCGTGTCGTCTGTCGTGAAGACCATGGGCGGGCCGAGCTACCGGCCAGCCAACTTCACACCAGACACCTGGGCCGGCTTGGTCGATGGGTATGTGAGGAAAGCCGAGTTCCAACCCTTCCGCTAGAGAGCCAAACTAAAACAACACTAAAGGCGGTTTTACACGCCTAGATAAAGTCACACACACAGACACACGCGCACACGGACACGCACACGCACACATACACACCACACACACACACCACAAACACACACACCACACTCACCACACACACACCACAAACACACACACCACACACACCACACACACCACACACACACACCACACACACACACCACACACAGAGTAGAAAATGAGATGACCCAACAGACTCCAAGAAAAATGTCTTTTCATCACAGTTGGATTAAGTCTCTTGTACACGGACACATACTTAAGCTGCAATTTCGGTGATGAGTGGGTAGTGGGAGGAACATTTCTGGACGAAAATGCAATTAATGTGTGCTGATTAAGGTAGGATTAGTTCTCTGTTTTCGTCTGCCTGTGGTTTGCCTGTGATCCTGGCACGAAGAAGTTCAACCCTCTGCAACAAAAGTGTGGCTTTATCGAGACCGAATGCAATCTCTTTTCTGAAGAACTTCGCGAGGGCGAAGGGACTGTCACAGTCCGAGATAGATAAAATACTGGCTGCACATGGCAGGTCTAATTTCCTGTTGCATGCTTGGATATACTTAGCTTAATTAATCAGGGGAGTTTAACTAAAGGAAAATTAATGAACTTTTTGAAATTCTTGAAACTTTCGTCGTGACTATTACTACGTCAATACCAGGGCTTGCATTATGACGTCTCGGCGTTGATTAGCTTCCGCGTTTCAGTGCTTTTTCATGACTCTCCATCTAAGGAAACTTAACCGACAAAATACAACCAAATCTCTCCAGTACGTCTGCTAGTTTGATCCAAGGATGATTTCAATGTGCCTGCAGCGTTTCAGATCTTTAAAGATGCTCTTTTTATGTAGTAACTGTCGGCGAACAGACAAAGACACAGCATAAACAATAATTTAGATCAAACTCAAAATGTTTCTGTTTGTGCTTTTCGGCTAATCTGATGCGTGGACTTTTCTGCAGAGACTTGGTGGCCGTTGATAGAGCCGGCGACCCGCTTCACTTCGTGGTAACCACAGGGGCGCTGCCAGAACTTCCAGAGTCCACGCTGGCTCAGGTGGCCAATTCCGTGCGTCAGGCGGTGGAGACATACTACTCGTTCAACACGATTCCCGGCTGTATGAACCCCTCTTCCCCCAACTTCGCTCCCGCCGCCAACATGGATGATGGAACGTGTCACCCGGTCAGGTCCAACCTGACGTTTGGAGGCGTTTACCAGACTTGCACAATGCTGCCAGGCTCCAACGACGGCAACTTGTGCCAGAGCATGACTCAGGTAAACCTACTATTCGGATATTGTGAAGACATAACATAGCATTCCAAGGTAACAGTGGGATAAACTGTCTGTTGGCTGTGGCTACACGCAGTTCAGTAAGATTTACTGTACCCTGTGCACTCTGGTGTACTGTTTGCGTTAATCACGGTAAACCTGCAGCAGACGCGTCGCTAATGCTTGTGTACTGGTTACATACAGGTTAACCCTTCAACAGGCGGCTTCAGTTGTCCCAGCGGATATCAGCCCGTCCTGCTGCACAGCGACACCATGCGGACCAGCAGATCGGTGCACAGCTGCCACAGCTGCTGGCTTTTCTTCCATTGTTGCCATGACGACTATTACGCCAGCGAAGGCACGTACAGCATGTACTGGTGCGTGGCTACCGGCCCGGTCCCCACGTACAGCGGTTACCTGTTCGGAGGGCTGTTCACGGCGCAGGTGGCCAATGGCGTGACGCGGTCCATGTCCTGCCCGCCTGCCTTCTTCGCGCTGAAACTGGGCGCGGGCTTGAACTTGCAGGTCTGCGTCAGCGACGATTTTGAGCTGGGGGCTGAGAACGCTGTGCCCTTCGCCGGCTTCTTCAGCTGCGCGGCTGGCAACCCTCTGGGGGTGGGCAGCGACCCAAAGTCCAGTCTGCGGTCCTCGGCTTCCGCTGGCGGTTCCTCTCAAACCCTCCGCAGCTTCTTCCAGGACAAGTCCGGCGACTGGCCCAAGCGTTGCCCGGAGAACTACAGCAAACACCTGGCCACCTTCGACGCAGGCTGCGAGATCAACTACTGCGTCCAGACGGGGGCGCTGTCCGGCCCCGTCTTGCCCCCCATCAAGCGGCCTCCCTTCATGCCCTCCCCTGCCCTCCCGCCCCCCGACAAGGACAGCCTCATCGTCTTCGACCCGGCCACACGCACGTGGCACAAGAACGAGAAGGCGCAGGCAGTGATGGCGCAGCTGAGCAAAGCCAAAGGACCAGAAGCCTCGGCCCTGGACTCGGGGCAGCGCACTTCCGGTTCCAGCGTCTCTTTGTCGGCCGGCGCGGCCGCCGGCATCTCAGTGGCCGCCACCTTGGCTTGTGTTGTCATAGCAACGCTGGCCGTGATGGCCGTGCGCGCGCGCCGCAGGCGGACCGCCAACGGCTACCGCCGGCTGCCGAACGGGATCTTCGAAGACCGAGGCCAGAACTACGGATCCGTCAGCACCGAGTCGCCCGCCGTGCAGCCAGACACCGCCGCTGTCGACATGCCAGCCGACGGCTAGCGGCCCCTCAAGCGCGCCAGACACGAAACTGTGGCAGGAGTCGTCGCTTCTGCTTGTCTCGAGGTGCATGGCAGGTCGCTGGTGTGGCCAGCGCCATGTTAGTCGATTTTACTTTGTACAGAAACTCTGGAACGGTCTCGCCTTCACAGATCCGTGAACTATTTTCAGTGCCTTTTCACTGCTGAGCAAGTCTGGACTTCGACAGCTCATCCAAAAAGATGGGGGTCTTCTGTAATCGGGAGGAGAGGGGAAGGGGCTATTATTGTTGTTGCCATCACGTACGGGCGGGGGCCGGGCTGTTGTAATCACGTAGAAAAAGCTGTAGTGTTGGGATCACGTGCTAAAGAGCTGGAGCGACCTCTAGACGCAGAATATTTTACTAGGTGCGCCCGGGTAGTTTTGACAAGTCATCCACGCAAGAATGACCATGTTGGAAATACGTTCTTGCGTATAGTATGGTTGCCATAGGGTCGATGACTTTTTTTTTTTTTAGGACACCTTACTTTGGTTTACCACGCGAAATATTAATCACTCGTTTTGAGTCATAAGAACAAACAGCCCGTACTGTTTTATATTATTTTAATCAAAACACGCATGCACGCACCTCAAGCACGAAGGAACGCACATGCATAAGAGCACTTTCACTCCCATCCACCAATGCGCACGCAAACGCACGCGTTCACTCTTAATTTCGATCAGATTTTTCATAGTACTTTACCGATAATTGTCGATTTTTTAAGGTACATTGCGTTCTGTATATTTCTAATGAGAGAATCGCCCAAAGCTTTTTTTCATCTTCATCCCCCACCTTATCTGCATTTATGTTAAGCTGCTTTTTTGTCTTTCGGCTGTCTCTCCGGCTTACACGAGCTGGTGATCGGGGAAAAAGAGAAGTGAGTAATTCTGCTTAGCGGCGGACTTACTGCGCAGGTGCAAGCATTTTAGAAGTTCTGGGAAAACGAGAATGTACAGTTCCAGTCATAGCTGCTTTTGTAAAAATTACTTTCTGTGATGCAAGCTTTCTTTTGCCCCCAGTTTGTTGCTCTGTTGATTTTATTAAGATGTACAAATACTTACAATTTATTACTTTTATACGTGTTCAACTTTACTGTTGTTAGGATTATTTACCTTTAACCAGATCCATGTTGAGGCTTTGGGTATCGCTTTAAAAGAAGAAAAAGAATAAAATACTAAATCTGTACAAGACTTCAGTAACGGTCCACCAGACAAATCGACATTTGTTGGGAAACGTGCAGAATATTTATGTTGCTACTTTCCAGTAGCAATAATTTACAATACGTGATTTAGAACGTGATCACAGTATACTTGGCATAAATTCAGAACTAAAGAATTTCCAGATTAAAGCATTATAGTGATAAAGGCAAAGTTAAATTACATAACTCCCAGGAAAACTTTCATTCCGAGAAAAGTGTTAAAATGATGTCACGCAAATTAACAAATAACAATTAAAGCAGAGCGAAACAGGTATTTTTCATAATAAAGGCATTGAAAATGGGGTGGGGTGCGGGTAGTTTTTGCAAGTCGTGAGCCGCGCGATTCAGAACACAGTTGCGACATCGAAAGGTGGCCACTGCAAACAACGTGGAGACCACATTCACACACAAATGGCAAAGGACGGCTGAACCCAAGGTCGAACATGTCCTCACACTTTTCTAAAAGATCTGGCACCAGTGAAAAGCCTTATCGACACAACTTGCTTTGAGACTGTTGTTAGAAGGTGTTAGAATCTGGGTCACTCAACGCGCACAGAAACACGGTCCTGAAAGTGGCACAGCAACAGACGTCACGACTAAATTGGTATCATGGGGGAAGGGGGGAAGGGGATGGGGGGGGGGGTTGAAGCGCACCACTGCCAAGCTGTCACCAGTCCCAGACACACCGCCAAAATTGCAACAGAAGTTCTCACGCATTTCGAAGCTTCTGCCATGATACACATTGTTTACTGCATAAGATTATAATCTATCCAGGCACACTCAAAATGTTTTAACACCCATTATATGTAAAAAGTGTCACACCAGATGCAAATTATGTGTGGTGTGTAAATAGTATGTAAGATGTGTGCTACATGTGTTCTAAGTATTCTTAGCATGCCCCCACTTGACTGAACACTTGCTGCTGCCACACATCTGGAACATGACCAGAACACCATTTATACTTTTTTCCGGCCATTTGAACATTTTCGAGAACACTTTTTACACTAAAGCGTTCTAGATTAATGTAAAATGCGTTCTGTTTCGGTGACAAAAGAAGCGTTCTAACTTGAACACGTATATCAATATAGATTCAACAAACGTGCAAATGTTGCTGGCTAATGCAGTGGCTAATGTCGGTCTAGATTTCCATGCTTCGGCTGTGAATATCTGTGGTGTGTATCTTACCAATCTCCCAATCTCCCAACATGGTACGGAAGAGATGAAGGCGTTGACCACACGATGCCAGAATCTCCGAGTCTCAAAACTGACCACGCGGACTCAGCCCTTCATAATATATACCATTCCCAAAGAAGGGCAACAGCCGTAAATGCCAGAACTACAAGAAAATAAGCCCTATCAGCTCCCCCTCCCAAGTAAAGTCACGCTCAAAATCATTGTCAGCAGACTGAAATCCGAGGCAGAAGAACTGCTGGTGGATCGGAGGAAGAAGATGTCTTCAGACCGGGGAGAAGCACAGACGAGCAAATCTTCAACTGCCGACAGAACTTGGGATCATAGCCCTGTTACGGATAGCAGACGACAGACCTGGATGGCAGAGATTGTCTGAAGCTGCATCCAGCCTTTGCCCCCCTCCCCCACCACTAATCTTCTAGGTCACTGGAGTAAGACGAGATGACTCTTAGCAGATCTCCTTTTATGTGTGTGTTTTTTCTGTCCCTGTACAGACATTAACGATGCGTTTAAAAATTATTCAAGACAGAAACGTGAAAATGCCGTTCAAGTAGCTAAAAGGGGAAAGGGCAGATTAATTCAGGGTGGATCGTTCTAATCCGTAAGCAGAGAAGGTCATGGAACATAAATAAATCATACGAGATGCAGTGCCCGTGGAATTTCAAACAAGCAAACAAACAAACAAACAAACAAACAAACAAACAAACAAACAAAATGCTGCTTTATGTTTAGGACACGGATTGATTGCTATGAAGACCGCATCGGTTTCAATGTACAGCTGAAAAAGTTTGCATTTCTGATTTTTGCGACCGTAACAGATTGAGGAGAAGAAAGCGGATGGATGAGTGGTCTGAGAGAAGATTAGATCTGATTTTTTCCAGTGGGGCCAAAAAAGGAAGGAAAGAAAGAAGGAAAAACAGAAAGAAAGAAGATATTATTGTTGATGGAGACACGAAAGGAGAAAAAACACAGAAGAAAAACGAAATAACTGGCCGAATGACAACGTAGACTACAGGGGCGGATCATGGTTCTCTTGAACGGGGCATCGATGTTTTCTGGATGTGTGTGTGTGTGTGGTATGTGGTGTATGGTGTGTGTGTGTGTGTGGTGTGGGGTGGTGTGGTGTGGTGTGTGTGGTGTGTGTGTGTGGTGTGGGGTGGTGTGGTGTGGTGTGTGTGTGTGTGGTGTGGTGTGTGTGTGTGGTGTGTGTGCGTGCGAGTGAGTGAGCGCGTGTGTGCGTGTGTAGGTGGAGAGAGAGCTTCACATATCGCATCTCTTCAATATCTTACAACGCTAAACGGATACTAAAAAGAGTATACTTTCTATTGTCTGCCACTATTTTACAGTCTAAACTACATTTAACAGTAGGTTCAGACTGTATAGCCCTTTAAACGTTACAGCTTCTTGTATAAGTCTATCAGAATTTGACGAAGTGATATCTTCATGTCTGTGTTAAGTATTGAAAACAAAAAGTAACAGCAACCACAGAAGTATTTTGGTGAGTAAGGAAAATGCAGGGAAAATGCCGGAAAAAAGAAAAATCCTGCTTGCAAAATCCAATGAGTATAGTGACTATAATTCACTGTGCGGCTTATTTAAACAGTATATCACATTTCTCTCTCTCTCCCCATGCGAGACCATGCGTAAGTGATACAAGATCTAAAAGAAATCACCTTTATAATGGCGAAAACTGTTGTCTCATGGAGGGGGGGGGCTGGTTAGCTCAGTTGGTAGAGCTGCAGACTAGCAGACGGAAGGCTGCTGGTTCGAATCCTGTGTGGGCAAGGATTATTTCCTGGAGTTAAACATTGTGCAAACTCTATTCGGCCATTTCCCGTTTTCCAGTCCCCGCACATTAAACTGCCTGTCCGCACTGACCATCTTACTGCTGCTATCAGTCTGGTGGCTCTATCAGTGCATAGCTTAATAATATAAACCACCGCGAAATCACCGCAAGGCGGAAATGTTTCCATCCTCTAAACACATATCAAAGCAAGAAACAACACGATGTCCTGTACTTAATCAAAACAGTTTCTATCCTTCAAACACATATCAAAGCAAGAAACAACACGATGTCCTGTACTTAATCAAAACAGTTTCTATCCTTCAAACACATATCAAAGCAAGAAACAACACGATCTCCTGTACTTAATCAAAACAGTTTCTATCCTTCAAACACATATCAAAGCAAGAAACAACACGATCTCCTGTACTTCATCAAAACAGTTTCTATCCTTCAAACACATATCAAAGCAAGAAACAACACGATCTCCTGTACTTCATCAAAACAGTTTCTATCCTTCAAACACATATCAAAGCAAGAAACAACACGATCTCCTGTACTTCATTAAACAGTTTCTATCCTCCAAACATGGATACATCGCGTAAGGTGTGTGTGATGTCCAGAATACAGGTCATAACTAAGCCAACGGCTGTGTTAGACAACCCAGAGCATTCAGGTTTTTTAGGTAATCAAAACGTAAACCTTGTTATTCGTATTCCCGCCTAGGTCCTGTCACATGTCACTCCTAGGTTGTCACCTGTCACTCCTAGGTAAGCCTGTTCGCCCCGCCCTTTCTCGACATCGGGTAGGTGGACGCTATGTGGGTAGCTGCTCTAGGCTGGCCAGTACCGGTTTAATCGAGTTTATGGAGTGAGAGCACATAGTACTTAAGCTGGGAAAAGAGAGAAACTCCGAATCGAGCTACGGACACAGATAGGGACACAGGAGAGATGAAGTAGGAAGACCAAGAGAAGCTGACACGTGTAGACCCACGGACCTCTGCCCCTCGCCATCTTAGCCGTTGGAAGAATAGCTACAGTTCTCACGCTGAATACACTGGAAGTATTTCGCCGACAAGTCAATGAACAGACGCGTAAATGACTGCTGGATGCGCCTTATAAGTTAAGGACTGCTCTTGCCATAAACTATCTTAGAGTCTGGGACTCAGGTTGATTTAAGATAGGTGGTTTTATCCTGCCGGAGACAGGAGATGTTAAGCTAGAGGCCGGGCGTATGCCAAGAGGAGGTAGGGGAAGTGCTGGTCGTGGAAGTGTCATAGCTTCATTGTTGGTCGATGAATAGCTTTAGAATCGTGTATCGCAGAAGTAGTTGTTTCTGTAGTGACGAGAGTAGGAGCTCTGTTGTCGGTCACTTATTGTATTTGTGTATAGAGCGGAATCATAGGCCGTTTTGCAGTTTGATTTCCCCTCTGGAGTTTGATTATCTTCTTGCCTGATACCTCGTGGTATGACGTAATCAGGCAGCGTCTTACCCTAGACACGAGCACGGTGATTCTTTGTAAATAATATGTAGATATATTTGATGTTGTCGAGCCAGTTAGTGTTTGAAATATATGTTGAATAACGGTTCGCTGCAGTTGTGTGTTTTACGAGGGTAGGGGCTCTTGATCTAGAAGTGTTTTGCCTGTGAGACTGAGCGAACGTGTCAGAGTATGAGAATCTTTTCCCTCGGTAGATTTCTCTAGTTATTCACATTATTTCATAGCGTCGCCACCCTTTGGTGTAGAAACCATTGACCTGAGGCAGTAAAGGTTTTGGGGACGATTGCTCAAGTAAGTCTACATTTACGAGATCACCTTAAAAGTTGTTCAGTAATTCTGGAGAAGTCGAGTCCAGTAGGTTAAGGTACGGCCCGACATGTCACAGGTCCTTGGTTTCATTCCTTCGTTTCCAGTGAAAGGAATCAGAAAGGCAGTACACATCGTCTATTTACTATGGAGTTTTTTTCTCTATGCCAGGTAGGGAGCTCGAATCCTCAAAACGTACGTACCTCCTCCCCTACTTTGATCGATCACCTCCTACCCGCCTTCCACCCCCCGCCCCTACCCCTCCAGTTAACTTTGACACGGTTCAACCAGAGGGGTTGGACTGCTCACATTTGCCGCGTTAGTTCTGAGCCCTAACTTATTGATGTGCTGCCAAGACATGACGTTACAGATTCTTGTCACAAAACTGACGATGTTTTCGGGGGGTGGGTGGGTGGGGGCTGAAACTGATCAAGCTGCCGGTAGGTGCTGCGTTTGCTAAGAACTAAAGCACAATGTCGAATCTCTTACAGTTTTCCGAAAGCAGGTATGAAAGCGGACTGTTAGCTTTTACGAAACTACGTGTGTCTTCGGTCCGGCAGTTTGTCTTAAGACAGAACAGGTGGGGCCGGGACGGGGCTTAAAGGAAATAACAGGCAATTCACGGACTGGTAGCGGCAGCGTGGGATTTCCCTTCTATTCGGCTGTTACGGCCAAGCCCAGTCTCTACAGATGTGCGACTGGGTACGACTACAGGACTGACTCGCGTCACAAGGGCAGAAACGGGCCAGTTATCCTGTTGCCTGGCTTTGAGCGCATTTGCTGAAGAGCTGAATGGATCGAGTACTGTATAGATGAGTGTAAGTGTGTGCTACAAGCCGCTGCCAAATTGCGCCCCACCCCACCCCCTACATACCAGGGATCGTATACCATGCAACAGCACCTAGGTCATATCGAGCGGGTTCAGCCGGGGTGGGGGTGGGAGTGAGTGGTAGAGTCCATCATAAAAATCTCAGCACACAGCTAGAGGTGCAGATATAGACCTGATGGCAGTGCTGTCGGATTGGTGTGGGGTGGCGTGGACTGGAACAGGGGGTGGCTGGTGAAAAACAAAGCTGCCAGTGTGATAGGCAGGGACAAGAAACGGTGAGAGAGAAAGGGAAGAAAATGGGGAGGAGAAAAGGAGGGAGAGAGAGAAGAGAAGAGAGGAAGATAGTGTGTGCGTGTGTGTGTTTTGTGTGCGTGCTTAGTGTGTGTGTGTGTGTTTAGTGTGTGTTTAGTGTGTGTGTGTTTTGTGTGTGTGTGTGCTTGGTGTGTGTGTGTTTAGTGTGTGTGTGTGTGTTTAGTGTGTGTGTGTTTTGTGTGTGTGCTTAGTGTGTGTGTATGTGTTTAGTGTGTGTTTTGTGTGTGTGTGTTTAGCGTGTGTGTGTTTGGTGTGTGTTTTGTGCGTGTGTGTGTTTAGTGTGTGTGTGTATTTGGTGTGTGTTTTGTGCGTGTGTGTGTTTAGTGTGTGTGTGTGTATTTGGTGTGTGTGTTTGGTGTGTGTGTGTTGTGTGTGTGTGTGGTTGGTGTGAATGTTAGGTGTGTGTGTGAGAGAGAGAGAGAGAGAGAGAGAGAGAGAGCGAGACCCACCACCCCGAAAGAAAAAAAATAGAGGGTCTATAAAAGGACAGACAAGCTGACAGACACACGCACGCATGTCTGCAGACAGCTGCTAGTCAGACAGAACAGGGGGTGGCTGATGAAACAGCACCTGACATCCTGACACGGAAATAACGGAGTGATCAGGGAGGTAATATGTAGAACGAGATAAAATTAGAACATGGGAGAACTGCGAGAAATTGGAATACAGGGAATTATTATTATTATTTTTTTGTGGTGTGGAAAACCCAGGCAGGTGTCTCCAAGTCACTCAGACCGAGACCAGCACAAGCGCGGCCTCTTAGATCTCCAAGACGAGGCATGTCGCTAGGGGATACGGCCATAACAGGTTACAGTGCCGAAAACACTAATAAATAGCACCTGTCCCCTTGTCAGCAGCGAGCTGTCCTCCCCCCCCGTCCTGCTGAAGGTGTGAATTTTTGACAGGTCCGCGCCAACGACCACTGAATCAGTAACATGGGAGAACTAAATCTTGTCAACCGAGATGAGAACAGCATCAACGATCATGTTAAGGTAATCATCATTTTTCTTTCTTAATTAAAGTTTGATCATGGACGAACTGTCAGGGAAACATTTCTAACTAGGTTATATTTAAAAATCCGAGTACCGGGTGTTAACAGTTTTTGGACAGAAAAAGTACAAAACTGATTGAAAACTGCTGCATTACGGTTTTTTAAACAATTAATTTCGTTTAAGTTAGTTTTCATCAGTGGAATTTTTTGAAGAAACCAAACATTTTAAAGAATTATCATTACTGCTGGCTTTTAAAAAAATAGTTATGTGGTATTCTGGTCTTTTAAATCCCCTTAAAGATTATCTATTTGTAAGCGTTACTGACGGTCAAATGACTTTCAAACGATAGTTTTCGAAAACACGTTTTTCCCATGGGAAGATTTGCATTCGAGCGCGCATGCACAAAGAAAAGAGGGAAAGAGATGGATATAGATATGAAGTATTACTCGACTATGTTACGCGAAGTGGTTGAATGCATAACACGGAGACGAAACTCGTACGAAGTAAATAGTTTTACAGAAATTAAATAAATAAATCTCGAAGGTTGGGAAATTTCAAAAAACAAAAACAAAAACAAAAACAAAAAGCAAAACAGAACAATCCATAGAACCCCACAACTTCTGTCGCCAGGTGGCGTTCGAAGATGTGCTGGCCGAGCCTGACGGAAGCCACTCCATCGACTGCGTGTGGAAACTGTCGTACTGCTGCTTCAACTGCAGCAAGGGCTGCTGCTACAACCTGGTCGCCATCTTCTGCGGCATCCCGCTGGCCCTGTACTGGGGTTGCGAGTTTGCCCTGATCGCCTTCAGTCACATCTGGTGCCTGACGCCCCTGCTGCGCGCCTTCATCATGAACTGCGGCATGCTGCAGCGGTTCTTCGATACCTGCCTGCGGTGCTGCATTGGCCCCATCTGCGAGACGTGCGGCCTCTTCTTCAGCCGCATCACGGTCAAGAACGGATAGGAACTGGAAAGAACTGTAAGCGCAAAGTCGGCGCGGGCTGACCGGAAGAGACACAGTATCGTAGGGCTTTGAACAAACACATCAAAGTGGTCCCGAATCCTAAGGTTAACACGTACTGAAAGAGAAAACGAAAACATCAAATCTCTTCTGTTTGTTCAAGTGTTAAAGATCTTCTTTGCCTTGGATGGCCATAGAATTGACTGACTTTCAACACAAGTTGTTTCCGAAAACCTAGCGACTCTTCAATACCCTCACAGCAAAAGTAGTTCGAAAACCCTAGGTGATACCCAGTTGTAAATGATCTCTGCATGTCTACGTTTATCAGAAACAGATGTTTATTGTCTGACTTTATTAAACAGCATTATCGAAATGCGCTATGGAGTTTTGTCTTATTATTTTTGTTATTACTTTTTTACAATCTTTTCTTTGAGAGATATAAATGGATGTGCCAGATCTCTGCACGAAAGAGTCGTTTCGCGCCTACATTCCGCGAAGCTTTGATAGTAACTACATATTCTGTTTTTGTTTGATCACGAGGTGTGGGAATGAGTAAAGTGTGTAGTGTGTACAATGTATAATAGTCATTGTTTTATACTGGCCTATCCATTATGTGCGTGCGTGCGTGCGTGCGTGCGTGCGTGCGTGCGTGAGTGTGCATATATACATGTGATGGCATAAAAAGGGAGGTTCCAATTCTTCAAAACTCTGCGGAACACTCACGCGATCAGCCATAGCACAAGCCAAGCTGAAAGGCCAAGTATAACAATATGCGAAATATGCGGTATATTAGATGCACGATATTTAGGGGATAGACGCAGGACACACAATTATAGTACATTCTACATTTGACAGGGCTGGGAATAGACCTGCAATGCACTCAAACAGACCGCCTAGTGTGGACATGCATGACAGGTCAGACACACTATTTTGAGCTACTCGCACTCAGTCCCACAAGTACATTGACAGCATAGCCCAAACTATAGCAGTCAGGAGGGCCCAGTTGCCCATGAGAACCTGACCCTTAGTCCTTAGTTTAGGGAGTATAAAGAGTCTGGCACGAACAGGGAGGGGGCTTTTGCTTCTGGCTTTTCGGACGATGGACTGGCCGGGGCGCCGGTGCAGGGGATGGATGTAGAGACGGTTGCACAGAGTATGTCCAATAAAAGAACTGAACTGCAAACAAAAGTACTTGTGGTCTTCTCTATGGCACGTAAAGTAACACAAGGAATGGCAAGACGTGAATGTTTTGGCCATCGTCTTGAAAGGAACTGTCTGCGAAGCTCTCATCCACGTTGTTATTTTCTCAAAATGACTGCTTTTCATTCCCCGATAACGCGGTGTGTATTTGATTGCTGACAAATCTGTTCACCTCTTTTCAGGTAAAGCTGCTTTCTCAGGGGGGAAATGGAGACCATCAAGATTCAAACTAAATTACCCTACACCAAAAAAGTCAGGGAGAGGTGGGGGAGGGAGCGAGAATAATATTGAGTAGTTTGCTTGCCAGCGGTTCACTTTGATTGTGACCACGATTAGTAGGTTTCAAATAATAACAGGGCTCAGGAATATAACCATTCGCCTACACATCCCCCCACGAAAACCCCCTCCCAATTCTGTGCTGATAAGTACATAACGCCATATTCATACACGCTTTGCATACACCCGCCTGCAGCACTACACCTCTTTTACATTAGCAAAAAAGGGTAGGATGAAAGATAGTGGGATGTCTAGCAACCTCTCGCTTTGCCTTTCGTGAGAGGAAACACAAGAAAGTCACAAGCAAGCAATCTAAAATGATGAGTGGATTAACAGACCTATCAGGATTTTCATCTTCAGGAGTCAAAGGGAGAACGACTTTCTGCTGTCAAACCAGCGAGAGCCGGATCTGGGACACCTACCGTCATCAAACGAACCTTACCTTGGTAACATCCAGACATAAGCAAACAGCACTCCACGAGTGCCTCGCCCCTTTCTCAAGAGGCCTTTTTGTTGGACGACTAAGAGCCTAGAACACGTGAACAGCGCAGATCTATTTCTGATTGTGGCCACACGCACGCACGCACGCTCCAAAGAACATTTCAGTTTTCTTCTTCTTTCTTCCATGTCTCCCGTGTTTTTTCTGTGCTAGCTTTTCCTCCTTTTTCTTTTCTTTGCATACCCACCTGCCTGACTGCTTACCTGGCTGTTGCTTTTTTTTCTTTCCCTTCTTCCCCTCTCCTTTCTTCTCTTGTCTTCTCGTATTTGCCTTTTCCCTTCTCTTCTCGTCCCCATACACTTTTCTTTGCCATTCCTTTTGGCATGTGGGTAGATGTGGGGTTACGTTATCTCAAATAACGCTTTTAGCTACGCATAACTAAAATATACTTATTCCCCACGAAGGCAACAAGCTGGACACAAAGTGTAGGTTATGAACAAATAATTACTGTTTTGAGCAGATTTAAACACATAATTATGGGTCTGATGTCATTCTGTGAAGACCCTTTTTACCATTGCAGAATATTCCGATCATGAAGCACAGGAAAACTTCCCCTAGCGGAAACGATTTCACTTTACGTGTTATTTACCGGCTGGTCACAGAGTTCCTTTTTTTGTACCAAGCTTGTTCCACAGCTTTCAAATGTCCGGACGTGTGTGTGAAAGCATTAAAAAGGTTTGTGCCGGCTGTGAAACAACACTAAACGACAGCACACCTATTGACGTTAGAGTGCTGTCCGAACCTCAAAGCAGTTGCTCAGCTGTCGGAACGTCAGATCAAGCCAGGTAAACGTGAAGAGCACGTGACCGATGCAATTAGCGTACAGGCCGCCAGCGGCAAGCGAGGAGTCCCCACAAGCTGTCCCCCCAAGAGCTATTTCAGTGAACTAGAACCCACATTCGTCGGCGTGAAGAAAGACCCTCAAGAAGCTGTAGCTGGACCCTGTGTTAAGTCGCTCTGGGGCCGGTAAATATGGCGGTTGCGGTACTTTCCTGTCTTCACCGCAGACGAAACCTGGGCAGAAAAAGAATTTTTACAGACGTATCCAATCCTTTTGATACTGACGGCGATGTCGATTTACACAAAAAATTTAGATTTCGTCGACAAGATATTCTCGATATCACCAACGAGATTGCAGAGCATTCGGAACTTGCCAATCGAGGGCACACAACGCTGCCTTGTATACAAGTCTGCGTGGAACTATGGTGGTACTGCGGTTTTACGCAAGTGGATCGTTCTAAAGTGTTTCCGCAGACTTGACAGGAATATCGCAGCCAACAGGTAGTCGCATCAATGCAAGAATAACAATTGTATTAATATAATTAACATAATATAAGTAGTATAATTAGGCCACGCTGCAGCATGCAAAACGCTGGATTAATTTTCCGGATCAGAGGGAAGCAGATAAGCAAACGAATTTCCACGGCTTCCCAAACGTAACAGGGTGCATCGACCGCACACATATCAAGATTCAAGGTCCAAAAGTAAACGACCCTGAGTTCGTCAACAGGAAAAATGTTCAAAGCACTTTCATATTCTTAAACACGTAATTTTTTTCCCTCTCACAACAAAGCACCAGAGTTTCAACAAATTGAGAGGTGCTTAATTTTAGAACGCTGCAATGATTGATAATTACCCCCGCAGTACGCATGAACGCAGGCAAACACAGTAATAATGAAAGAACACCACAAAACATTGAATGGAATTTTTAAAAAAATGCTAATAATGTTTCATTGTTTGGAGAGAAATATCTTGAAGTAATCTTTGATTGTAATATATCTTCTGACCCACACCTCAAATGATATAATCAATTAATAAACAAATTGCTATGAAAGTCGACTGTAGGGTTTATTAGTGACTAGCAGCTGTGCACACCAAACACGCGCGTCGCGATCCGGAACTGCTTGTAAGGGTCCCGGAACATGCGCATCACGGGGATTCTGCCTGACCCGACTATCTAGGTCGCAATGTTAAAAATAGACAGCCTGTTAGACGAAGTTCGGTCTGTGGGCGCAACGTGAATGGCGAGGGTCGAGCGCCTCTGGCGCCGGTCACCATTGGGGGGGGGGAGGGGTGGAGGGGCAGGCAGCTTGTGGGGCTGGTAAGCTGGGGGCGCGACGTGCTGGGACACCGTTCTTCACCACGCCTTTGAAAACTGTCTTGTCGCCATGGGTTACAAACGCCAGGTTTTACCAACACTGATAAATAGAACCATCCCCTGCAGTGAGGTGCCAATTTCTTGTACCTCCGAGCAGCAGACGTTTTCACGGCGCTACTGAAAGTCCGTGCTGTCCGTCAACATGGGAGAACTTAATCTGGTCAACAGAGACGAGAACAACATCAACGACCATGTCAAGGTGATTAAATATTTTCCTTATCTTTCTGTGAAGTATGATTGGGAAGACTTTTACACAAGGAGAAACCGGGAAAATTTGAGGTTTCGTTCTGCAGTGGTAGTTCTGAGCCAGGAATATTTCTATTCTGATGTCATTTTGAAAATAAAAGCTCAGACGAACGAAAAAAAAGCGCACCGTACTTTCTTTCACGATTAGCGCAAAAACAAATCCGACAAAAAACCCCCACTGTCACGTGTTGGGGTCTGGTGGGTCAAGGAGATTGCACCATAGATTCCAGGTGTG
>SMGT01000308.1:425449-439799 GCA_004794575.1 Lanistes nyassanus | reverse complement strand
GCGTTTTCTTGCACCAGCTCCTGTCTGAGGCGGACGTTCTCTTCGATCAGCCATTGCTGCCAGGTCTCGGCAATCGCCATCTTCGCTTCCATTTCATCGCTGTACAGCGACGGGATGTCAAACAAAGAAGACGCGATCGGCAGACAGTCGATGGCTGAGGAGTTGTGCGACAGGCGGCACGTGTATTCGCCTTCTATGACGGGTCGAGGCAGCGTCAGCACGAAATAGCCGTCTGTGAAGTTGGTACTGAGAACGTCCTCGCCAGAAGGTGTCTAATCAATCAATCAAGCAGCCAACCAACCAACCAACCCCTCAACCAACACACACGCCCATCCATCCATCCACACCAACATTGATTGCTCAGACTGTCAATCGTTCGCTTGGTATGTCTTTAGAATTACTTTAAAAATACTATTAACATCATTAACATCATAGAAGTGTCTTGATAGTACATCGCGTGTTCTCTTTCCCGACTGCAGACGTACCCTCCACACGACGTCAACTTCCGGATATCCGCGACTCGCGAACTGGCCGCAGCTCAGCTGCAGCTGTGGTTCCGTGATGCCGCGGCTTGTTGCGAGTCCTTCTGCCCGCTGTTCCATGCTACGACCCATGACTCGCACGTGTAGCCGGCCGTCTGTCGTGGTGGGCATCGCTGTGAGCAGAAGGTAACAGTCCACATTAGAAGACGTACACAATGAGGAGTCCTGTCTACACGCCAGACAACTAGACGCCCATGGGAGGAGGAGGTCGGCGGAACTATATAATTACTGTAGGCTACGAAATCGAACTTCTGACTGGTGCGTCTAGAAAATACATTCCTTACATTTATTTATGTTATATTTTTATATACGCATATTATTTTTATATCCAAAGTTCCAATTTATATTTATAAGAGCGTTTTGTCGACGATGCGCTTGATACTGAATTAGACGAAATGAAAAAATGTGCGCAGTTCACTTCACGATGGGGACTTCGGTGTCTTCATGATGTTGTTGTGATGGTCAGATGTTCAAAAACAAACAGTGAGTGTGGTATAAAGAATTTACGGACCGACCTAAGATCAATCTTTATTGTTCCCTATACATTATTGTTATAATTAAAAAGACAATGGCAGAAGAGTTTGTAAGACAAATACCTGCAACTTCTACCTGAGCAGTCTGGGTGTTTGTGGTGACAGTGCCACTAACATCAGCAGATCTGACGACAACACTGTATCTGCCAGTGTTGTTACTCGTCACCATGGGCACCAGAAGGCCCGCCCTGTCCACAAGGTGCACGTTGCTCGTGTTGTCAGCGACAAAATTGCCGCCTGGATCTTCTGTGTGAGCCAGTACATAGGCTTCCTCTCCAGGCGCCTGCCAGAGAATAACGAGGACAATTTAAGGCTATGGACCACTCTGCCAGCTTTTAACTCAAGTGTAGGATAGGATAGGATTTTAACAAACTTTACTCGCTCTCGCCCCGACAACCTCTGTGCCGCCATCCCCCTGTTCCCACCCACCCATCCCTCCACTCCCCGCTGTGGAAGCACTATGAAGACGATACCTGAAAGTACCATATGATGCCTTGTATCGTTTCTCCAGGGTCTGTGGTGAAGTTCCACGGGAGGGAGACGTTTTCACTTTCACATGGCGTCACCACTGCTCTGTCCTGGATGGTGGACGTCCAATTGAACGCGGCTAAGCCTATACATCGTGTCTTTGAGTTTGTTGGGAGAGGAGGCTGCTGTCATACTTATCATTGTGCATGAGAGTGATGAAAGCGAGAGAGAGAGATCACAGTGAAAGTGATGAGGAACACTGAAGAACTGGGTCAATGGCAGCATGTCTGGTTTCGCGGGTGGGTTGAATCGTATACACCTACAGTTGAATTAGCGTTTTATGACAGTATACTTGGTGAATTTACACCACGAGCACCTGCTCTTTTGAATCTGCTTGTGCATGTGTCGGTGGCATGGAAATGAATGGGAGTCCATCCCACTATCAGGGCAACATTTTAGAGAAATGAGGCAATCTTATCTGTTGAACTTCGTTCCACAGCAAACACTGCTTCCAAGCAACTATGTTCTATCCAGAAAAATAATTTTTCCTTTCCCCCTGGCTAGTTGAGTGAGTAGCCAAGCATAGTACTCACTGGGAAACACATGCTGAATTTATTACATAAATTGAAAAATAAGTCAGTTTTGTCATTAGTGCTGAATTTGAAAAAAATGTTGCTGTATTACTTTGAAGCATATGAGCCTGATACAAATAAAAATAAAAAAGTGAGGACTAACATGGTTTTAAAAAAATTAAGCATACCATAAATGCACCTACTCTGATAATGGTTGAAACTATAAACATCCACTTGTATTCAACATACACTGCTCTACGTAATTTTTTCTCTATGGATTAGAAATAGCTTGAAGCTCATTTTTTAAAAAGAATGTGTCACACAGGACAGAAAATATTAGAAGGCAAACATACAAAGCCAGGTGAGAAAGAAGACCAACCACCACAACATCGTGTCCACTGTTGTCTCCACCGCAGCAAGTCGGACTGTGTGGTATATGTTCATTATCAGCCACATGTTTTTTCTCACAGCCTGCCTTTTAACTGTGAACTGGCGGTATCTGAATTGGTCTTACTTTCCCCAGATGCCTGAGACGGCACTACACTTACAGGTTTACATTAAGTACCTGAACCCAGCCAGTTCACAGCATTCAGAGTGATGTATTTAGACTTCCGTAAGGTGTAAGAAAGCTTTCTCTAAATTTGTTTACGATAAGAAGGGCTAACACACAATATGTAATTTCCTTTACAAGTATTAGATTTCGTGTGCTCTGTGCCTACCGAATCCCTAGTTTGAGTTGGGAATACCAAATGCACACAGCAAGAAATGCATTTAACTCAGAAGTCTAATGTTAATAAATTATGTTTGCAAATCAGAGATTGCTGCACAAATGTCGGTCACTAGGTCAGCATTACCTTCAATACTTCACTGAGAACTTTCAGCACCATGCTAACCATGGAAGCAACAGTGGAAAGACAAAAAGTCCAGTTCGTTTTTCTTTCAATGATCATGGTTTTACCTAATAAAACATACTTGTCTTATAAACTCCTTGTTGTGTTAAAAGTGGACTAATTTACAGCAAAGCAACACCTTTTTCTCCAATGTGAATAAAAACAAGGTTTCATGGGTGTGATTAAATTTGTCTTTATTTACTCCTCATGTGCCTGCCTAATGCCTGTGGAATATGACCACAAGTCAGGTGTCCAAGGTCTAAAGTTTTACACATTAAGATAAAAAAACTCTTCCTGTAATGTCCAGCCACAATATAATCCAAATGAAACTCACAACCATCATCAGAAGCCATTAATTAAAATGCTCTAAAACACATTAGTAATTGTTTTTCTGAAGAAAACTTAAAATGCACATACAGTGATTATAAAAAATGTTTGATGGGAAGAAGTGTGCAAAAGCATGTGATGGAAAACCCTGAAGATCCAGCAGATGGATTATGGTTTGCGAGTTATTTTGTTTCGCTCAAACCTGGCCTCCATTTCTTCTAGAATCTGAGGGGTGTACCGCACGACCAGTCTGACAGACCCTGCAACATAGAAGACCAAGAAGTCACATCTACCTATCACCAGCATTTCACCAGCATTTCACTCGCAAAATGTTTTGCTTTCAAAGGTCATGTAGTTGTTTGCAATGATCCCATGGAATTAGCTACATGTATTAACACTTTCAACTCATGCAGGAGCATGTTCTCAAATTATCAATAGCGTTTATTATAAGATCAAACTTCTGTTTGCAAATGCTTTCACTTTTTGATGATTTTTTGCATATATGAGACTTCCCGTTGTGAATGTACTTCAAAGTGTGTCCGTTCAGAGTAAGTCACTCACTGTCTGCTAGAAGACAACAGTGGAGCCGACCTTACAAATTAACATTATTTGTACATTTGCATGCACATATTTCTCTGCTAAATATGAAGTCCCAGTTCAGATAACTACTGTCAGGTAGCTGGCAGCAAAGGGCTGCATGCTTTTGTACTTTCAACATCCACAAGATGAAAAATGAAATGCTTCCAGAGTGAAAACAAAACACATGCATTACAGTAATACCAGGAAAAGCAAATGAAAAATCCCATGCCTTGGGGTTTTAACGACACAAAGCATTCAGAGATTAAATATAGGTACAGACGTGCAACGCTGCTGCAACACTTCGCAACTGAATTTAAATCGATCCTAATAATTATTCTCTTCCAGTCCAGCGACTGTAGATGACCAGCGTCTCTGTCAGCTAAGTGACCCATTGTTTTTGTTATTTGTTGTCATCTGTTTGGGTCATCCTGAAGAAGGGCCAATGCCCTGAAGCGTTGACATCTTGTCTAAGTCTCGCTGGGCCAAGTTCTCTTTGTGGTTACTTTTTTTTTTTAACCTGAAGCCAAAGTCACCTGTTTCTTTTCTCATATTATTATAATTATTCCATCAATCTTGTAGGTATCCGTGGCTTTACACCTATTCAGTAAAACAATGAACAAAAAAGGAAGCTGGGGTACACAAAAACAGAGGTGACAAAAAAGGCATGAAGAAATAATTAGACCCTGCAGAAAGCACAGTGAGCAGATACATGTAAGTCTGATGATCTGCAACAGAACTGTTTTAGTGGTAGGCAAACATGCCCAACTACTTTGTACATTCAGCTGAACAAACTGCTAGCCAATAAAGGCATTAGAATACTAACAACTGCTAAGGACTTTTGCATTTGGGATCTTTTTAAAACACATAAATGTGCCACGAATAGGCTAGCATGCCCAGGAATATGTATGCTAATGTCTGCAGGTCAAAATGACAAGACTTTGCCATGTCTTTGCAGTAGACACTGGCAAGGCTTAAAGTATACAGTGTAACACAACAATCCAACACATCTGCAAAAGCCCGCCATGCATAGCAACCATCATCAGAGTTGTATGATTCGGGTTGTTGGTCATAAACCAAAAAGTAGGAGGTACAGATACTCGAACAAAATGATCCATGCAGAAGCTCAAGACATTAGTACCAATGGCAGCCGGTCAGCTGGTGACAAACATCTCTAACGTGACATGGAACTAAGTGTGGTGCTTTGCACTCTGAAGACGCTTGCCCGTAGCCCGCTGCTTCTCAAATCTGGCCTCCATTTCTTCAAGAACACGAGGCGTATAGCGCACCACCAACTTCACTGAGCCTGTCTCAGACAACAACACACTACAGTGGACTGTGCACAGTGAAGAAATAGGAGTGAACCAATCAAGTGTGCCGTCACATAGTGCTCAACAGATGGTACTCTTAAAATTGCAGTGAAACAAAATTCAATACTTGTTGTAGAGGTTTCAATTTAAAAAGAATTACCGACACAATACCCATCCAAGGCTTCAACGTAAGAGGAATTACTGACATAATAGGCATCCAGATTATTCTGGTCATCCCATCACACGCATGCACTCGGGGGGTGGGGGGAAACAAGAAGGTTATGAAGAACTGTATAATCCTTCTCATTTGTTTTGTACTTACTGCAATAACAATAAAACATAGTTCATATTTCTTGCTAAGTTCTCTCCCACCAAGTCAGTTTTATAATCAATTATGATGAGGGGAAAATCTTTTGTTTAAAAAAATCAATATTTTTGTATGCAGGTAGAATAAGCACAGGTTAAATGATTTATGTCAACATACCACAACAGTATGCTGTTTGAAATGGTATTTTAAAAAATTGTTATCCCCCCCTCCACTCACCCAAACACACACACACACACATGCACAAAAAGTGTAAAATTATGCTTCTTTTATCAAAAACTTATAAAGCAGGAAATGAAAGTACCAAGAAAAGGAGGGTGGAACCAATCTAGGATGATATAAATGTAACAAAACCATCAACAATCATCATAAACACCAGCGGCTAAAACCCATGAACAGACTGAAGAAGAATTGAGTCATCCTCACCTTGGGCTTGCTTCAGAAGCTCCACAGCCTTCTCATGGTACTCTCCCTCAACTGACTGCAGACACAGATGTCATAAAATTGTCAGTGTGATTTTTAACCTCTGTCTGTTTAAGACAGCCATCACACGCATGACAACAACAAATGGTATCTAAGCTATATTCCCCAGAGATAGAAGCATTTTTAGGAAGCTCACATCATGTCCATTGTCGCTTGACAGAACTTACACCAGCATGAAAATTACCAAAGTACCATGACAAATTTCTAAAGCACGGGATGAAGTTAAGCACAAAATGACCCTACCAATATCTTTCCAGCATCCAGGGCTTTTTACTCCCAGAAGCTGTAATTTTTACTTGGCTTTAACATATGCAAACATCCTGCTGCATCACTCTGTATGTATACACATTTGACTCAGAAATATTTTTCATGCTGTGACAGAAGTAAAAGGTCTGTCCATCTCTCTATATACAGTAAAACCTCCAATATACGACTTTGAAAAAACAGTCAAAATCAGCTCATGTCATGGAGGGTTCTTATAATGGAGGACTAGTTGCCCTGAACAGTTAGTATATGTAGGTACACGTAGGTTGATGGATGGGGTGAGAAATAAACACATCTGCATGTATGTTATCATGGCAGTCAACTGCAACGTGTTTAAATTAAACATTTTAGGCACTGACTGTCTGGTGAATCGGCCGAAACAAACGTTTAAACATAGAATATAAAATAAGACTTTCAGGAATGAATGACAACAAAATATGTGATATAATCTGTTTGTCCTTCTGTGAAATGTCGAAAAGACATGGAAGTTGTAAATTGTACAAAACTGTCACTTCCGTCGGTCCGTTAGGGGTAAAGTCGTAAATGGATGTTGGACGCAATATTGCCGACTTCTCTTTTTTGCTTCTTCTTTAGGAGCACTTTCAATCTCTTTTCTAGATTTAAAACAGTTCTTTTATGCATCTCATGGGGTTTCTTTGACAAAGGATGTCTGCTAACCTTTTTCCACTCAACCAGGGAAAGTTGTATACTATGCAAAACCAGCCACTTTCGTAGGTTGTTGGTGGGATTAAGGAGGGAGTCTCAAATGAGAGGTCATTTAAATAGTAAATGGTCTCAGTCAGAAAGTTTTGGGTCGTATGCTGGAGGAGGTCATATATGGGAAAGTCTTATAAGGGAGGTTTTACTGTATACCAGGGGCCCTCACAATAATTATGTGTATGTACCAAGGACTCCTATATCATATGATTATAGTAGTCCTTGGTATGTACTTAATACACACAGTTGAACTCTGAAATACAAAACAAAGTTCCACTGTGGGGTTATGCATATGCATATGCAACAAAATATCAGAGTGGAAGTATGTCTACCACGAAAAGATCTATTTTTAAAGTTTTGATTGTAAACAAAGTTCTCATGTAGTCAGTGAAGTGTAACTGTTGAAGGATATTTGTCACTTGAAATTCAGATATAGTTCTAAATTTTTGCTGTGGGAGTAAACATACCTTTTAAAATCCTAAGGTAGGGGCACAGTACTCTTTAAAAAAAACTGATGGGAAACCCTCATATATATATATATATGCATGCACACATTAACCTTTCATGTTGTTGATAGTTTGAATAAAAATCTGTAGAAAGTGTTCAAATGGTCTAGACTGTTACCCTGTCTTAGATGTACCTCCTAATAACAAAACCTTGGAATAACAGACACTTCAAAGTAGTGGATAGTTTGGCGTGCCAGTAATCCATTTTTGATGCAAACCCACTGTCAAATAATAGAAACCTGCCTAAGGTGAAAAGTGGACAACTATTTCTGCTCTCAGCTTTATTTTCTACCCGTTTGTAGTGGACATCCCTCAATCACATGCAAACTTTGACTGCACTTGTTATTGTGGACATAACTGTGTTGCATGTCTTGAGTAAAAAATATATTGCAAATCAAAACTACATCCACTGAGTGAAAGGCAGAATGCATACCGTAATTGGCAGGTTTTGCTGTAGTACTCGGACAGACATGTGACACAAGAGTCTGATGCACTTGATGCAGACAAAGATGTGGGTTACAGTTTAATTATTTGTAAGCACTTACCACTCCGTTAACAGACAGAAGCTGGTCACCACGTTTCAGGCAGTTGAGTCGGTCTGCCACCCCTCCAGGAATGATTCGAGAAATGTAGATTGGTGAATTCTGTTCTTTCCCTCCCATCACATTGAAACCCAAGCCTTCTTCTGTTTTTGGCAGCTCCACTACTCGAGGATGGGCATGACCTTCACTGGCTGCAAATGCTGCTACTGTTGCCTGTCAATATAAAATTGTAAGAGATATTTTTGGTCACCAAGTAGCAAAGAAGAAACTATTCTTACCAAATACAAGGTGCATCTTTTCTTAAAAAAATAATTTTTTAAGTATCACATTTGCTTAAATATAGCAAGATGCTGATTCAATAATGTGGACATGTTTAGCAAGATGTTCAGGGTACCTGTGTCCTACTAGCTGAGAACAACAGCCTTTACAAGTAGTTTAAAATGATTAATTAACTTATATTGATTAGTAATACAATTTTTGTTTTTGTTTTTTGGATGAAACAGCTAAAGAACTGAGCTTTCCCTTCATTCTCTTTGGCTACTTTGGAATATTAGAACACAGGAATAGCAAACATATGTTCCAAGTTCGCGATAAAACTTGCTGTTGCCGGTTCCAAACAAGCATAGAGTGCACACACTTTACATTCACGGTAACAATTTGTTGACCACTGCTGTTGCTGTCCATTCCACACATTAGAAAGCAGCATAAAGTTGTAAAAATGTAAATTTTATTACTCTCAACATGAAAAACCTATTAATTTCCTTCCAATCAGGCCATGCTGTAGACACATCATAAAGTCAGGTTTGGATTTCACACAGTGCCACCAATGAAATGAGAAATCACATGAAAAGATTCCAGAGTGTGCCTATTTACTGGGGCTCTCTTGGCCCTCCTGCCCTGAAAAAGTTTGGTGGTCATACAAACAATTTTAAGGGAATCGCACAAGGCCACGTTCTGGATTCCTCTCTGGTAAAATGTTGTGATATATGATTTATGAGCACCTATAATAGTATAAACCATGTCTCACTTTTTAGTTAAACCTACCTTGGCAGTTGCATTCGCTCGAACTTCTGGACTGCCACTGATATCTACTGTCTCATAAATATTTTCATAAACTTCTCGAACAGCATGCAGAAAGTCACTCTGTAGGATTCTTTGCAAAGCTTGAAGTTTTGGCGTTGGAAAATCTCCACCTTGAAAACAAATGTATGTATTAGTTCATGGAATGAAGCATATGCAGAGATACGCACAAGTCCAAATACACATGCATACCTATTCACAATTTCCAACATGAACACCTATCTCTGTGCATACATTATTAACATTGATACCCATACATCCAAAGTAATTATTACCAAAAACAAAACCAAAAAACAAAACAAAAAACAATGCAGCTACAAATATACCAGTTTTCACCCACCCATACTCAAAAACCTAAATCTATTTAATCATTCCCACCCAGTATGAACAATGCAATGGATATTTCTTATAAGTATTTTATAAGAATATAAATATAAACTCACTTTTCTGCAAGATTTCAAGCAACTCAACGGCTCTCATAATATCTGCAGGATAACAAAATCTTTTATAAACATTCCAATCAAATTCAATAACCAAAAAAAAAAAAACCTATGAAGAAGCACATAAGCAGTCCGCTGAATGTGCTGCAACATGAGTGCAAGCTATTTAAACCAACGCCAACAGCATGAAAGTGTAAAATTTACTTATCAAGGTCAATTAAAAACAAACAAAAACCCAAACAAAAAAACCACATAAATAAACAAAACCCTATCAACTTAATTTTTTTAATCAGACTTGAGTAGTACCAGTAACCCTTGCCTTGGATGAGTTTTATGTACACATGATCAAAGTTAGCAGGAAGAAGCCATGTTGTTAGTTATAATACTGATGTGTGATATTTGTATGACACTTTCCTATGCATAATCATGATAATGATCAAAACTCTGGGTTTGCTTGCATTATAACACTTCAGCAAAACCCCCCCCCCAAACTCCAACAACAAAAGAGAGGAACAAAAAAGATTGAGGAAAGTATTTGGGAGACAGGGTTCTTTATATAAAATGGAATTGCGACACGAAATCTGTGTGCATGCACAGCACAATCGACAAGTCCTTACTGCCGCTCAGGTGTATACTGATTTTTATCATTTTTTGCAATTCACGAGAACCATGACCTGCCCCTGCACTTAACAGTCATAGTGTATGCAACTGCAGTCAGAATGTTCAATGTAACTACTACGTACTTTTAGCGTTTGATATCTCTGACCTCTAAGTAATGCTCTATTTTTGTATACACTCTCTTCTTTTGTCCACCATCAGGAGACAATAACCAGAAATTACTCAGTTATTCGGTGAGTTCTGAGGACTCATGACAAATGTCACGCTCGAGTCAATCATTGAATGAATCATTCAATCAAGGAAAACCCGGAAATCGAAATCGAATCAATGGTAAGAACAAGGGGATTCCTATTCTGAAAGTTAAATCAAGCTTCATTGTATTTCACACAAAAAAATCTAAGTAAAAAGGTCTATACGGAAGTCTTCCGACTGGCTTTTTGATGCACAGAGGATATCGAACATGTAGTTTCAAACCTCTTTCAAGCGTAAGCGGCTCGCAGACTGACGCCATCTTCTAGCAGCGGTATGTTTATTTATAATCACTTCCGCACACGCGCACTTCCCTTGCGGCCTCTGGGTTTTTCAGACCACTGTTTCTTACGGCCTCGGGAACGAGGCTTATCTTCGAGGAATGAGCAGACAACTGACGGAGCAAGCGAAAATGGTGCAGTAGTGAGAAGACAGTTTAATTGCTAAACAAAAAGTCTGTTCGGTGTCTTGTAAAAGTTATTTCATTTTTTTTCACAATGGTGGCCAAAGATGCCGATCCATCACCAGTGTACGATGTGGTTCTGGTCGTTGAAAGGACGGCAAACCTTGTACCATACTTCGACGTACTTAAAAAGTCGTACATACTGCCAACGCTTGAGTAAGTACTATTCTAAAAGTAGAGGTTATTTCAGTGTTCTTACTAACAGACACATTAAAACACACACACACACAATAGATTGTTTGCATCTATTTGGAATGGTTGGAAGATGCCAAGTGTGAGATACAGTAAGTAAACAGTGAATTCTGAAGTATGTTTAAACTGAGAAGGTAAGAATGTATTATAATATATATATATAGCCTAGTATTTGTATATATTTACTAATTTTAAATTTAGTCGGCAGTATGAGTATAGGGGTGCTACTTCTTTTCTGCTAATACAAACACTAGACTTTGTATTAGCAGGATGTATGTAATCGGTAACGAATAGGAAGTTTAGCAGGATTTGAGAGCAATGACAATGCAACTGAAGTGTGGTTAGCATATTGTTAAGCTACTTTTATTAGGAATTCAAGACCTACAGATTTACATGTGAACTTGCACATCTATGGATATATATATATCATATCGGCATATGCTTGAGCACACAAACTGACGAAGCATCCCATCTGGCTCTGGCTGTACCTGTGCCCAATCATTTATCAAAAAAGTTCATTACATTATTTTTTTAAATCCAACCCAGCACATATTCTTGCACTGTTCTAGGCTTTGTATAGGATAGACCACAGTTCTTTTGTGTTGTGTCTTCTAAATGTAGTGGAGAAAAATGTAACTTAAGTTAAAAACTTTCCCAACATCAGCTGATTTGTCAAGTGCTTCAGATGTCATGAGAACTAGTTCTGTTTCTTTAGTATAATAAAGTGGAATACTTCTGTAGTTAAACTTGTGTGTGTGTGTGTGTGTGTGTGTGTGTGTGTGTGTGTGTGTGTGTGTGTGTGTGTTTATGTGTGTATGCGAAAGAGAGAGAGACTCGGACAGAGAGATGTTGATTGTTGCTTATAATCCTATGTTTTGAGGCTGAGCAGTTTTTTTCCACAATGGTATTCCCTACTTTTTGGGCTTGTCTTTGATGCAATTTCTGTTCTTTACATAATCTTCTGTCAGCTATCTACAACTTGTTAAATGTAAAAAATGCCATCTCTTGGGTGCAGGTATTTCAACAATGGGCCACCTGACCCTACAGACTACGGCCATGATGTATGTACTTGTGGCTAATTTAAGATACCCCTTTAGGTCAGATGATCGTGATAAACTTTTTGGGAATTATTTTTGCCAAATGAAGTGAGAAATTGTATGAATGTTACTTTCAGTGAATTGTTATAACAGTATAGACATGTATTAAAGAAGTGTGATGTTTTACGTGAGCAAGTTGGGAATTATTATGCTTGAAAATGAAGAGATATATATAAAGATCATGTACTTAAAAACAGGAGAAAGATTGGAAATATGGAACTTATCACTTTGGCTCTGAACAACATGCTATGTGTACATCTGCTGTAGCACCAATAAAATGTCTGTCTGCTGATGTTTCTGCTTCTTGCCATCTGCACCCAGCCTTCTGGGTGTGACCGAGAACTGACTCCTAACAGCTGTTCTTACTCTCATGAATCATGTGATGGTGTCACTGTCGGCCTCAAATAACAGTAGACAGACATTTAGAATGTACAGTTCTGGCAGTGAACATCTGTGATCTTTTACAGAATGTTCTCATCAATAGAAGGCATGTAGAACACACTTTTAATATTTCTCAGCCTTCCTGTGAAGCATCTCATAGTGACTAGAACTGCTGTTTAAGTTCATGGCTTTTATTTCTGGCTACTGCATGGTCTGCTCAGAAATTGAGCATTACCTCCCACATGCAGAACTAGTGCGTGATTTGAGACAGCATTATCTGGTAGTCTTACATTTACAATATCAGCAGTAGTGTGCTTCTGTTTCTTGACGGCAAGATCAGATGTGCTTTAACTTGGCTGTCTTTGACTCAGACCAAAAACTGAAAAAGTGAGTTCAATCTTTAAAGTGGTTGAAGAGTGCAAGAAGAAAAGATGAAGTCAGTGAGAAGATATGGTCCCTGAATCAGCCTTTGCAAGCTTGGTCATTTGTTTTGGACCTGTTCTTGTTTGTTTATAGTACAGCTGTACATTGTACTGTGTGGTCACTTTCAATGCGGGGGATATTGCACCTGAGCCTGCAGCCACCTGCACAGCCCCAACTACCAGCATCCATGAACTGATTACATACCTTCAGAATCTGGAGTCAGTAACAGTTTTCAACCAGATTTTTGTTGAACATAAATGCCATTGTAATGTTAATTGCTTATTGCCTAGCCAGTGTGGTAATGCCATGCATAATAACAAATCTTTGTGGTACTGTCATATTGATATTTTCCAGACAAATCAGTTTATTTGAGGTCTTTCAGTATGTAACATAGAAGCAAGTTTTTAAAAATAAGGTGTAACTGTAAGTTCACGACAGACTGCTTCTACTTTGATCATACACAAGCAATTTTGTATGTGCAACTGGATTTAATTGAAAAGGGAGAAAATTAAGTTTTGAAGTGAAATGCTGGTTAATTTTAGGGTGAAAAAAGTTGCTTGAACATAAAAAGATTATATTTCCCTTTGTCATAAATTATTATTGTAGATAAGTTTTCTAGTACTAGGACTGGTCTGCTTCTGAAGTTAATTTTTTCAGGTTAACTCATTCGTGCTGTGTATGGGAAATAAACGATACAGCATAGGTCACGCTTACTATCGAATACGGGAAATAAACGATGCAACTTTGAAAATTTATTTACGGGGAATCGCTAATCATCTAAGGTAAAGAACTCCTACATTAGAAAGCTGATTCATTTCTTCACGAGTTGCTTCCCTTTTCTGTGTTTAAACTGCCGCGACTGGTTTCTGGTAATAACTTGAAAGATGTGTCCGTACATGTGGTCTGTCACTTGAGAAATGCTAGATTTACTCTTCAAATTACACGCTGAAGAGCAAAATGACGTTGTTTCGCAAATTTACTATGATAAAGTGGAGGAAGACAAGAATATTTGTGCCTTAAAGACCCAAGAAAGTGATTACGAAGAGAAAAACGTGCCGGCACGTGAAGAAAAACAATGTCGTGACACTGTGTACAAGGAATGGCGAGGACTTTTTGATTTCTTCAACTTCAGTTGTGTTTCCATCAAAGGATTTTACAAATTTTTCTATTGTTTTGGGGGATTTTTTAATGAATTTTTGAAAAAAGGCCAAAAATCCTGCGGCCACGGGGACGGTTCGAGCTACGAAGGCTGCGTCACGATTGGGTTAAAACAGCCCTGAAAGTCTTTTTTTTCATTTCTTTTTGCCATGAGCTAATAAGTGAACTTTCTTATTAGCCACATTGAAAATGCT
>SMGT01000308.1:403337-425182 GCA_004794575.1 Lanistes nyassanus | reverse complement strand
TTTCATTTCTTTCTAGCCATGAGCTAATAAGTGAACTTTCTTATTAGCCACATTGAAAATGCTGCTACTACCAGCCAAAGGGAAAAAAAAGCAGAGGTTATTGTTTGCTGCCTGGTGACTGATTTGCCTTGCCGTCCCGACTCTTTATGAGCTTTGATGTGTTCTTAGATTAGGTGTTGGTTTCAGTGTTTCTTCCTGTTGGTTCCTGAGCCAGTAACAATGTCTGATTACAAGCTATGGAAGGGTTTTGGCATGGGAAGAAAATTGCTTTTGCCTTTTTAAGGAGATGCACTCAAGCGGTTTGTCTGGGTTTTGGTTCAGTGAGTTTGTCACCAGCTGCAGCACAATTAGTCATCATGCCGGGGGAAGGTGTGGTGCACTTGCATTCTTCTCTGACATTTCAACCGAGAAAAGCTTGAGCTCTAAAAATAGCTTAGTGCCCACATGGCAAACAAACATCGGGACTACAGGCACTTGACACATGGTGCATACAACAAGTGGCCATGTTTTGTACTTTGGTCAGATTTGGCTAGCAAACTTTTAGTTTTGCGTTTCCAAATTTATTTTCCACTCACCATGGCGAGTGAAATACTTGCCACTTCGCGGTATAAACTATGAGGTAAACAAAAGTGTGTGTGTGTGTGTGCACGCATGCATGGGCATGTGCAGGTGCATATGAGTAATGGTCTAACCATGTGTAGGTGGTTGGGTAGCTGAATGATGAGCGTGCTTGTGACTAAGTTGATCCCCTTCACTACATCTTCAGACTTGTTGGTGGTGCTGGACAAGGCAGCAGCCATATTGCAGAAGGACTAAGCACTGCTCTGCAGGTGTTTGACAACATCAAAGCAATACGATACACAGGGTAAGAGGTCTTTTCAGTTTCGGGAAAGTAACTAACAAAAGGTCTTTTGAACACATAGAGAGTGACGTAGTAATCTGCCTTCATCATCAGCATTATGCTCTGTCATTAGGTTAATGATGATAATGATAATGATAAAGCACGTGGGCCTAAAAAAACTTAACTCTGAATGTCTGATTATGTATTTAGTTTCTGCAGCTGTTTGATTCTCGTTTTCTGATTTTGATGATGAAGCTTGTAGCATTCATTAACTTCACTCGTTAACATAATGCTGTTCTTTGATTCTCACTTGCTACGGTGAAAGTAATGTGATTGAGTACCACAGTACAGCAGAGTGCTCCATCATTAAGTGTTGTCTTCGCACAGAGTCACCACGCAACGGCATTGCATTCTGGTGTGCAATTCTCCACCCTACCACATGGGAGCCGAAGAGAGCAATGACTATCGTGGGTTCAACAGTGAGCAGCTTGCCAGCATGCTTGGCAAAGTAAGGAGAATTATTGGAAGTACCATGCTTGTGAGATCTTTTCTTATTCTTTCTACAGCAGTACCTGCAGATAGCAGACCCTTGAAATAACTCATGTGGTCTGGCATTGATTGTCAGTACACGCCCACCTTAAAATAAGAAACGCCTAATTTGGATAACGGACACCTTTTCTTGGCATAGCTGTATTTTCTGCTGTCTGTAGGAAGCACCCCTCACACACACACATACACATGCACACATTCATTGGGTTGACTTCCTGTGTTCTGCGCACATTTTCCACCAAGCTGAACACACCAGGTCTGTTGTCCGTGAGCAAGAACTGATATTTTCAAACCAACCACCACATGCTGTTGGAATGTAGTTGGCATCTTGGCTCCACTCAAGTGCATGCACCTGACAATATTACCAAAACAACAGCCCTCAGATAACTCTACCGAGAAAGTGGAAAATGTGCGATAAAACCTCTGCAACTTATGGACGCTTATGGGTAGCCCTGTGCATGTCCATTAGCTGTATGGGGGGTAGTTTGTTTCAATGACTGTCTTACAGACTGTGGAAAGTTTGCTAAAACTTTGGAAGCAAACATAATAGGGGAAAAAAGGAAATCTCATTTACATTTTTCCTGAGAGCAGATTCTGAGCAGATTAGCAATGTTCATCGTTTCTGTGCAGAATCCAAGGGCAGATTAGTGAATGCTGTGTGTAGTGGAATTGCATATAGAAAATTTGAAAAGACTTCATTTAATTTGTGATAATCCATGCATTTAAATTTGTAACTTTTGATAGGAATGACAACCCAGCTGTCAGTGAATGGATAGACATGTATTTTTCACTTTGGATGTTGCAGCGTGGAATTCATTTCTCTGTGATCTCTCCACGAAAGATTCCAGTGCTGCAGAAAATGTTTGATGCTGTGAGTTTGAAGTTTGCCATACACCTAATAATAAAGGATTCTGTTTGTCTAGGAAAATCTGTGAATAACTGGTACTATTCTCAAGTTTTGCCAAAAGTTTGCCACTAAACTTAGGCAAGAGAAGTCAAAAATAAAACTTCTTCCATGAGCTGTTTGCTTTTGTATTTAGATGGTGACATCACATAACCACTGTAGGCTTTTGATGCACACAAATATGGTCACCGATTGTCTTCTGTTCCAATAATTGTTTATTGCTATTCATTTAGTGCGGATATCTCTTTATGAAAAAAGAGTTTGAAAATTATTAGTTTAAATCTTCTTGTTTGGCCCTCTACAAAGAAAAAGTACTAATTATTATGTATTAAAAAGCATGTGAGAAATGTGTTTTAACAGTAAGCCATTGTTTAACTCACATCTGTTGTCTTGAATGATGAGTTTAGTTCCTGTATTGTCATTTTGGGTAATTCTTGCGGTTATCATATTTACTGTTAAACATCTGATGTGAAAAACAGATTATAATCACAGATATGATGTTGGACATTTGACATCATTTCATGTAGTGATCTTATGACACCATTTCACAAAGTGAAGTTTTGACACTGTTTTGTACGATTCTTATAGGCAGGAGCTGGACAAGGAACTTACATCAGCCATCCACAGAAAGACTATACTACAGACCCTAGGCATATGGTTTTGCTCCATGGCTATCAGCTACAAGGTATGTTCCTTTTTATTACACTTACAAGTTACAGAGTCCTGGATGAGCCAAGACCTGAGAGAGAAAAAAAAAATGCTAACTTTTAGGAAACCATGAAACAAGGCAGAAATTTTTTATTTGATTCTGCAGGCAGTACTTGTGTGCTGTTTTGGTTTTTATTGCTGGCATCTGTAATGAGAAGAATAAAATGTGCCACTGCTATGCATTCATAAAAGATCCGCATTACACCATAGTAACCACTCTGTTACCCAGACGTATTGGTGTTTCAGAGCAGTCTCATAGTCAGAAAGGCGATGAGGACAAACAGGCTGAGGTCAAGATGGTTGGACATAACGGTGAGCACATCATTTTCATTGTTAGAGCAGTTTCTGTCATCAGGCGTAGGAGGCCCCTTGTTGTCGCAGTAGTTTAGAAACTGGAATTCGTCATACTAACACGAGCCAACCTTGGTGAGCAAGTGGCAGGGCACGGTGAGGTGTACAGCTAGTGGTGCCATGATGGATGGCTTCCCACACACTAGTGTTGATGTGTGACTTGTCATTGTGTGTGATCTGTTTGCACACTAAAGCTCTTTGTTGCTGGCAAGCATTTTGCAAGCTTCCTTGCACACTGAATGTAGCTGAAGAAAACAGTCTGCTGCAGTCAGTATGGTGCAGCTGTGCAAAAAAAAGATTGCAGTCGCTTACAAAGCCTCAGGCTCGTGGAGCCAGTAGAAGAGTAAGTTTGATGGTGGTGGGGGGAGGGCAGGTGGCATCTTCTTCCTGTGATATTTTGTTCCTTGAGTCAAGCAGTTCATGTTGCTAGATGTTGTTGGTGGTCTCTTGTGCTCGTGTTTGTCCATTCCTTATTTCCTTGCTCCACATGTGACGATACTGTTGATGCGAAAACTGGTGAGATAAATTTGTTGCATAGGTGTACTGTCAGTCTTTTTAGCTTTGCTGCAAATTAATCCCAAAAGCATTTAAAAAAAGAACCAATATTATTTTCTAATTGTAATTTTCATCAGTGAAGCTTGATATTGTTGCACACTTTACTTTGTACTGTAGTGTTGCACAATTCATATTACCAGTGGTGCTTAACCAGATGTGTTCTGCTTTGCTGTTTGGTCTGTCTGACACAAGTATCATTAGGGTGTGTGTGTGTATGTGTGTGTGTGTGTGTGTGATTACTACTAAACTGTGTTTGTGTGCATATACTTGTTTCTGTCTGTGCTCAGTGATAGAAAAGTATCAGTGAAATGTTTGTTTCTCAGTGCACAGCCCTGCCACCTCACTGGCACCACCTGATGCGCAGTTCAAAGTCCCATCCACAGTTATTTCCAGCCAGCCCTGTGAGTCTCCGTAAATGAATGTTTTCTTTGAAAGGTGTCATGTAGAGTCCCATTTCTTATTTGTCTTAACTCCACCGTTCAGTATATCAGCTTTTTGGTGTTTCTTTCTTCATTCCCATTTGCTTTCCTTAACCTTTTGCATGTTAGCTGATTCACTTCTTGTACCCAGTTTATTTGTACATGTTCTGGGGTTCCCCCCCTCCCCCTCTTTCTCTACTTTATTTTGTTCGTGTGCACAGGCATGCATGCAAGGAATTCAAGTACAACTGCAGTGTTAAGTACAGTCGAATCCGGTTAATTGGACCACCGGATAATCGGACCAGCTGCTTATTTGGACCAAATCTTAAAGAACAGAGTCTTAATTGTAACATAGGGCATGTTCGTGTAAGCGGACCAGCCGGTTATTAGGACCAAAATCATCGCGTCCTGATGTGGTCCGATTAACCGGATTCGACTGTATGCTGAAACTGAGTGATAACCATTGAGCAGTAAAAATTAAGTTCTCGTTAATGTGATGGGACAAACATTTTAGCTAGCACTGCTTCTTTGCTGGAATTAGTCAAAAGCCATTTTAAGACTTTTGCTTTGAGGCAATATAAATTTGAGTGAGTCTGATTTGCAGTGGGGTTTTTTTTTCATTTGACTGCAAGGAGGTTAGTAACTAATAATGTGACAATTCTGAGTCATGAGAACAAAATTTAAATAAAGCTGTACAACTTGTTTTTTTATTTGACAAGATCTGGAAAGAATGGGCACATATCATCTTTGGGACTGCATCCTTTGGATGCACTCGCGTTGTATATAGTTGTGCAACACAACTTTGCCAAAATTTATTGAGCATGAGCTGGTGCTTGCTGTCTTGTTGGAAATGCATGCTTTCAGACACTGAATTCAAAAACATCATGAGTGGCAGCATGCAGTGCTTGTTATATTTTGTAAACGGTTGAGCTTAAAAAAATTGTTATAATAATATAATATCATGTTACGGCTGACCTTGGCAGTGGCATGGCAATGGCAAAGTGCATTGCTGAGTTGGAAAATGATGCCAGGGAAGGGAAGTTCACATTTAACGCACTGGATCTTTTGTTTAAATTATATGGATATGAAGCACACAAAATTAAAACTATTTTTCCTAATATGTGTTGCAGCCATTCACCAGAACACGGTGTCGGCAAACATGATGCCGCCAAATATTCAGGCACAGCTGCATCAGGTCAACCCCCCTATCATGCACCCTGGTCAGCACACACCCAAGCAGCCTCAAGGTTTGACTCCTCAGATGTCGTCCCTGCTGGCCCAGCAGCAGCAACAGCAACAGCAGCAACAAGGGTTGCCACAGCTGAGTGAAGCACAAGCTGCTGCTGTTCGTGCCAGCATGATGGTGAGAAATGCTTTTGGTGTGACTTTGAGAGTGAGATGAACTAGATAGTCTGTTTCTTTGGTAAAGGTAGCATGGTGCCTTAAAATGAGTGCTGCCATGAAAGCAGTGTGTTGGTGCACCAAGTAGATTTGATTCTTAAATTTTGTGGAGCAGAAATTTGTTTTCGTTCTTGCCACATCTTCAGCGATGTCACTGAAAGTTTTGGGGATGTCTGTAATCCGAGTAAAGGTGGTTTATGTTTCCAGTGTAAAATCAAATATGTTATGGGTAGAATACAGACCTGTTAACATATTTAGCTAATGCAAAACAAATTGCACCCCATTTTTTTGTGGGGGGGGGGGGTTGGTTTTGTAGTATAACCATAATTTGTCAGGACAGCCAAAACACTACAGTGTTCTAATCTGTTGGAAAGTCTCTTTGCCCATTAGCTTTCAGTGGCTGCAGACAGAACCCAGAAGTAATAATTCGGCATGCTAATGGAAGTAATAAGTTGACATGCTAAAGGAAGTAATAATTCGGCTTGCTAATGGAAGTAATAAGTTGGCATGTTAAAGAAAGTAATAATTCGGCATGCTAAAGGAAGTAATAATTTGGCATGCTACAGGAAGTAAAAAGTTGGCATGCTAAAGGAAGTAACAAGTTGGCATGCTAATGGAAGTAATCAGCATGCTAATGGAAGTAATCAGCATGCTAAAGGAAGTAAAAAGTTGGCATGCTAAAGGAAGTACTAAGTTGGCATGCTAAAGGAAGTAATAATTTGGCATGCTAAAGGAAGTAATAAGTCGGCATGCTAAAGGAAGTAATAAGTTGGCATGCTAAAGGAAGTAATAATTCTGCATGCTAATGGAAGTAATAAGTTGGCATGCTAAAGGAGGTAATAAGTCGGCATGCTAAAGGAAGTAATAAGTTGGCATGCTAAAGGAAGTAATAATTCGGCATGCTAAAGGAAGTAATAAGTCGGCATGCTAAAGGAAGTAATAAGTTGGCATGCTAAAGGAAGTAATAAGTCGGCATGCTAATGGAAGTAATAAGATGGCATGCTAAAGGAAGTAATAATTCTGCATGCTAATGGAAGTAATAAGTTGGCATGCTAAAGGAGGTTATAAGTCGGCATGCTAAAAGAAGTAATAAGTTGGCATGCTAAAGGAAGTAATAAGTAGGCATGCTAAAGGAAGTAATAAGTTGGCATGCAAAAGGAAGTAATAAGTAGGCATGCTAAAGGAAGTAATAAGTTGGCATGCTAAAGGAAGTAATAAGTTGGCATGCTAAAGGAAGCAATAGTATGCTAAAGGATAAATAAGAAGTTGACACCCTAAAAGAAATAGCACTTTTAAAAAGGTTAATCAGTACATCGATGCTAATTGTAGACTTCACTTTTTACATTCCAGCCCAAACCAGACATGTCCAACCAAGCCTACATGGGTGAGTGCTTACTCCTTGCTGTAGACAAATTTGTTCATTCCTTCTTTGCACGATGAAGCAGTGCTTCTGCAAACATTTAGAGAGCTGTTGTTGTAAGCCATTTTCTCAACTATAAAAGAAAAACAAGTGACTGCCGCTTGGAGATAAACCCAAATTAAATGTAAAACAAGGGAACTGTACCAAGCTAGAAAGGGACAAAGACGAAGACAATCTACATGTTTCGGGGCACTACCCCTTCATCAGGACGACACACAAACTACGAAAAAACGAAAAGGAAAGAGACTTATCTGCAGTAGAAGTGGTGCTTTGGCTGCAAGGCAGGAGAATGACCAGGGGACAGTGAGTAAGAAAGGTTAAAAAGAGGGGCAGCCAATCGCAAGGTGGGTAGGAAAGGGTGGGGGTGGAGAGTGGGCGGGGGAGAGAGAAAGGGAGAGAAAAAGCAGCGCGGGTAAGGGGGCGTCGGTGAGAGAGAGAGAGTGGGTGGGAAGGAGGTGAGAGAAAAAGTTAGAGACTGAGGGGTGAGGGGGTTAAGGAAAAGGAGGGGGAGGGTCAGTGTTTTAGGTTGAGTCCAGTGGGTGCCATGGTACCAAAATGGGTAATGAAGTAGGATTCCATATTCTTGCGGTCAATGGAGTCGCCCTTCATTTTTCAGATACCACAGACCCTCATGTTGTTGGCTGTGTGTGGGGGTGTGCTGAAGTGACAGAACATCTAGCTGACACTAAACACTGCAGAAACACACCAATTGCACGTCCCTTTATCACACCCCCACACACAGCCGACAACATGAGGGTCTGTGGTATCTGGAAAATGAAGGGCGACTCCATTGACCGTAAGAATATGGAGTCCTACTTTATTACCAATTTCGGTACCATGGCACCTACTAGGTGTTTTGTTCGTTCACTTAGCCATGTAGCTATTACAGGATTTATCTCCTTGTAATCACGCTTTGCTTTTACGGGTCTGTGACTCGGCGTGCTTTCGTCACTTCCCGACTGTTGCGCTAGGTGTTTTTACTATTCGCTTAGCCATGCCTCCTTTACGTACATAGCTTACGTTTTATGCTTGCTCTGTGGCTGGTACGTGACTCAGTAATTTCGTCACTCCCCACCTCTTGTGCTAAGTGTTTTGTTGTCACCTAGTGATGCAATGTGGTTTTTTTCCACGCTTTGTTTTTATTTGGCGGGACCGTGACGTAGTGTTTTCGTCACTCCCCCTGTTTTGGTGCTAGGCGTTTTGTTTTTCACCTAGCTACACAGCGTGGATCCCTCCCTGCTTCCGGCTTGGACGGATTACCTGGCGGCCGTCTCCGTTGCATTTTGCCACCGCACTCCTTGCCTTTCGCCGCTGTCGTCCCGATACCGTCTCCGCATCTTGACTACAGCGTTTGGCTTTGTGGGATCTCTCCCTCCAGCATCGGTCTGGCAGTCGTCCCCTCCTTGGTCTCGTCCGCCGATGTTGCTGCTTCGCCACCGCACACCAGGCTTTCGCCGCTGTCGTCTCGATGCCGTCTCAGACCTCTGGACAACAGCATCTTGACGTCAGTGTCACCAACTTCCGGGCGCCCGTGGTCGTGCTGGTTACTGGTGTGACTGCCCGCCGTGGTGGTTAGAGTAGTGCGGTGGCTACTCGCGCTGTTGGGGGGGACCTGCTCAGCGCTCCCAGAGCAAGCAGTGTCTCTCTCGCAGTGCTAAAAGAGTGGTGCGGTGGCCACTCTTGCGGGACCCGCTGTGGAGGGGCTCCATCTGTTACCGCCGGGTTCAGTTGGTCGCCCCTGGTCTCGCGCTCTTGGGGTCGGAGTTGCCTCAGGCCTCCCCCCAAGGCGAAGGGGTCTTCTCTACACAGCTCCACACGCAGCCTCGCAGTTGAAGTCCCCGTCCCTCATGGCCCGGATGCCTCCGTCGGTCAATGAGCCCACTTCCGCTACTCTCGGAGTGGGGGTGGGAGAGACCACGGCTGTCAGCCATCCGCCAGAGGGACTGTCGGTTGTGATGGAGGAGGTGCTGGAGCGCGTCTTTTTATGCTTCCTTGTGAAGTGGGAACCCCTCTGTGTCCCTGCCAGCTCGGGTGGGGTGCAGTTAGACGCTGCTCGCACCCTCTGGCCACCCACCAGAAGTGCCCGCTCTTCTGGTGTGGAGTCACACCGACAACCCCCCCTTCCGATGCCACACATCTTCATGCGTAACCTAAAAGCCTCTGATTGTGTGCGTTCCGGTTGGGGGAAGCCATCGCTCTTTTTCTCTTCTCACAGAGAAAACCTACGCCACTGGTGGACTGTGCCGCGCATGGTTTTTCACCCAGACCATTTACACCCGCCATGGGGGCTAGAATAAATGCGCGGTGGCTACTCTAGCGGGTACCCCTGGGGTGAGGACGATCACTGGTACATCCTGTGCCATGTGGCGTCCCTTTGGTCTCATGCCTATGAGGGTGGATTTGCTTGCAAGCTCCTCCCCATGGCATGTTGGTGTCTGACTCGCTGGCGGCCGTTGCCGTGCAGTTGACATCATTGTCGGTCGTGATGGAGGAAGAGTAGATGCACATTTTTTCCCCACTTCTGAGTGCAGTGGGAAGCTACCTGTGTTCCTGCCAGTTCTGGCGGGTGCCACGGGCACGTGCCTCCACCTTCTGGCCACCGCCCAGAGGTTTCAAACTTCAGGATGTGAATCACACCGACACCCCCCTTCAGATTTCGTACGTGGTCATGCATCTGCCGCCTCTGACACTGTGCTTTCTGGTCGGGGGAGCGATCGCCCTTTTTCTCTTACCAGAGAAAAACTGATACGCCATTGGTGGACTGTGCTGCGCACTTCCTTATCGTGGCGTGGGCATCACTTATTACTCAGACTGACTTAAGGTTTCGTACGTGTTCATGCATCTGCCGCCTCTGACACAGTACGTCCTGGTCAGGAGAGCGATCGCCCTTTTCTCTTCCACAGAGAAAAACAGATACGCCACTGATGGACTGTGCCGCGCACGTCCTTCCTGTGGCGTGGGCATCGCCCCTTACTAGTCTGACTTCAGGTTTCGTACGTGTTCATGCGGCTGCCGCCTCTGACACTGTGCAACCCGGTCAGGAGAGCCATTGCCCTCTTCTATTCCACAGAGAAAACCTGATACGCCACTGATGGACTGTGCCGCACATGTCCTTACTGTGGCAAGGGCATCGCCTCTCACTCAGACCAATTGGTCTCATGCCAATAGAGGCGGACTTGCTCATGCACGCTCCCTCCCATGGCATGTTGGTGTCTGTCTTGCTGGTACCCGTTACCGTGCAATTGACGACACCATCCCTCGCAGCTCGGGTGCTTCCGCTGTCCGTCGATCCCACTCATGCTGCTCTTGGAGCGGAAGGGGGGGAGGAAGTGATGTTCAGACACTCTCTCAAGGGCTTGTCGGTCTTGGAGGATGCGTGCGTGCACGTTCTTTCTACACTTCTTTGTGAAGTTAGAAGCTACCTGCGTTCCTGCCAGTTCTGGCGGATGGCAGGGGAACGTGCCCCCACCCTCTGGTCACATCTTCCAGGTGTGAGTCACGCCGACACCCCCCCCCCCCTTCCGATTTCGTCCGTGTTCATGTGTCTGCCACCTCTGACACTGTACGTTCCGGTCTGGGGCGCGATTGCCCTTTTCTCTTACACAGAGAAAACCTGTTCACCACTGGTGGACTGTGCTGTGCACTTCCTTCCTGTGGCGAGGGCATCGCCCTTCCGGTTTTCGCGCATGTTCATGAGTCATGAGTTCATGAGACAGCACGCGTCACCATTCCGCCATTGGAAGCCTTGTCTTCCTTCCCCCAGGCGGCCCCATGGGTACCTGCTGGTGCCCACCTCGCTGTGCATTACCTCTTCGTGGCTGGCCCATGTTCCCCACCGGTAGGTCTGGTCTTGCTTCCAGCAGACATCAGTCCTCCATTCCTCCCGGCCTTTCTGATGGTCACAGATTGACCATTGGCTACGGCTGTCTGGGATGTGTGAGACATGTATGGTGTCATGGTTTCTGCTGTTGTCTTTTCCGCAGTCCATTTCTCACTGAGGGCTGCACGGTTTTGTCCGCCCAGCTGCAGACTTCGCTGCCCTGCGAATCTGTCTTTGAGCACCGCCGTGTGTGTTGACAGTGTCGCTAAAGCATTGTTCCCACACTGATACCATGAGTGATGGATAGAACTGTCCTATTGGCTTCTGTCCATCACCTTGCACCGGGGGCCGCCCACACCGCCCGCCTTGTATGGCCCTCCATTACTAGAGCAGACTTGTGTGTTTTCCTCTGCTTTGAGGAAGTGTCAGTTCGAGGCTTGCTGTCCTGCCAGGAATCTTGCACGCGCTCTTCCAGCGGGCCAGTGTCAGCTGCATTTAACCCATGCCTGACACCAAGTCTTCCAGGGATGGCCTTGGCACTCTCCCCCCTGGGGTCGAGGTGCCTATGGTCATCAGCAGCTACCCTACCACACTCCACCTGTTCCTTCTGTCTTTCCTGCCAGAAGTACACGGGTGGCTCTGGACTTGGCCGTGGCCTCCTCTTTGCAGTGGACCACAGTGGAACGGGTTCCCCACCCCTTCCAGCTCGATGGTTCTTTTGCCAGTCTCAGTTGGTAGGTGAGCAGGGATCCAGCCCTTGTCGCCTGCCTGACAGTCACTCAGGCCCCGGTCCACGATCCTGACCTTGTCAGTGATCTGGACAGAGCTTGGCTGCTAACAGATGCGTCCCTAGCGTTTCGTCCCTCAGAGACGCCTCTCTGGCACTCTTTTGACTGCAAGAGAGTTGATCGCCCTTTCGCTCGCCTTCTGTCCCCCCTTTTGTAGGGTGTACTTCCTATACCTCCTACTGACAGGTGGGTCTGGCAGAACCCTCCTAGCAATTGTTTGCTTACAGGATGGTCAGGCGTAGGCCACCCTCCTAGCTTCTGCTGTGCATACGCCCCTAGAAGCTCAGTGGGTAGTCTGCAGGCGCTTGGACGATCCTCCTTCAGGATCTGTCTTTGCACCAGGAGGACGAACTTAGGGTGTAGGCGGCAGTTTTTCCTTCACCTCTGTCGTCTCCATCCTCCTCACCCTGGTAAGTTTAAGGTGGCATCACCCACCTCCTTTTTGTGCTGAATCAGCACTTTGGGTCATGGTATAGTATTGTGACAAGAAAATGCAAATTTCTTTATCTAAATTTGTGTTTCTTTAGCAATACTTACCATGACCCATCAAAGACCCACCCTCCTCCCCGCTGATGGGTTTTTCTGGCTTGAGAAAGTCAGCTTGACCTGGTCAGTGAGCTGTGCGCACGAGTGGCATGTGGGGTGCGCATGCGCGGAGGGGCCTTACCAGGGTTGCTATGTGGGTTGTTTTTGTTTGGAAGGTGCGTTTTGGGATCGCTAAATTGAGAATATAGCACTTTGGGTCATGGTAAGTATTGCTAAAGAAACACAAATTTAGATAAAGAAATTTGCATTTCAAACAATGTGGTAAGACCTGTTTGAGAGTGCCTCGATGTTTCTTTCCATAGATGCAACATCAGTCTGGCAGTATCTACAGTGTTTGAGATCCTTTGAGACACTCCATTTTTTGCCTAGCTGATGGCAAGTTTAGCAGTAAGCCTTGGCAGTCAGGCAGTCAGTCCCTTAAAACCTCTGCTTTTTTGCATAGATGCCCTCATTGTGAATAATAAGATAGATCTTATTTACATTTTGTAACATGAAGTTGCAGGCTATTTTTCATTTTCATATTTTAAAATAAGTCAACAAAGAGACAAAGGATAATAAATTGTTGGCAGAAAAAGGTCAGCATTTCTTGTGTTTGAAGTATATAATTTAAAGTGTAAATACTTTATTTGTTTCCCTTGACAGGCCATCCAGGCGGGGTATCGCAGGCAGCCATGATGGGCATGGGGGGCAACATGGCAATGTCCACACAAGGGATGATGACTGCTCCTGTTGCACAGGTGGCCATGATGTCACAGGCATCCATGTTAGCTCAGCAACAGTCGCAGCAGCAACAACAGCAGCAGCTTCTGCAGCAACAACAGGCACGTTACTCTCTTTGAAGTGTTTCTCTTGGTTTCTTAAGAGGTTCTTCTGTCTAATCCAGACAGCCATATCTGAAGTCATTGTCGTGGACATTTACGCGATCCAGTATAGCCTTCTGCTGTTTGCCAGGTTTGTACTTTGACGTGCCACTGCATATCTTTGGTCAACAGCAGCAAATGAACGTGAGCAGTTCGTTGCCTACCTCTACCCAGTCAATGGTGATGGCCATGACCAACTCACAGTTCCAGCCCTTGGCCAGCCAGCCTGGTATGGGCATACGTCAATCTGTGCCCCAGCAGACCATTGGCTCCGGCTTCCCACCGGGCATGGCAGTCAACGCTGGGCCATCGGTTACAACCAATGTGGCCCCTGTGGTCAGCAGCGTGGGCCCAGGTGGGCCTATGATGACCACAGATGCAGCAAGGCAGTCACTGGCTCCGCAGATGCGTGACCGCAAGATAGTGTGGACAGGTGAGGAGGAGTGAGTGAGGAAGGGGGGTGGGGAGCGAGTGAACTAGTAAAAGCATCACATGGTCAAGTAACTGTGTGTACACACTTGGATGTACGTGCGTCTGTGTGTGTATGGGTGTGTGGTGGCACAAAAGCATTCTGTGCATCCATAGACACATCACTGTCACATTTGATTGGGCATACCCATTTCATTTTTAGCCAGAAACTGTTTGAGGTCGGTGGAAGTCTACATAGCAAAAATATTTGTTAGGAAAAAAGCATAACATCAGATAATGTAAGCTCATTGCTGAAAGCATGATGTGGATAATTCAAACGTTACAGGTGCCCTTGAGTACCATGAGAAGACCAAGACGGCGCAGCAGCAGAAAATAACATGGCTTCTGACCTGCCGCATCTCCATTGCCACTAATGAGCCAGACCTGTATGTTAATGCATGTGTGCAAGATTGTGATTTTAGTTTTGGGTCTTTCTCAGGGAGTGTGTTGTCTTAAAATTAGAAAATAAAGGTAAAGTTTGCTGTAGCTTGTCCGGGATACAAGCCACAAGGGAAAGAAGCCAAACTGGCTTGAGCACAGGGTGCTTAACATGCTAGGAATTGTATTCAGGATGAGACAGATGGAAGAGAGCTTAGGGTCTGAAGAACCATCATCTATACATCCATCCATCCACTGACCCACCCACATCCATAATCCATCTATCATCCATCAGTCTGTTCATTCATTGTCTGCAAGCTTGCTGTTGCTCTTAATTTTAAAAATTGGTCTGTGGTGAAAATAATGCATCAGGTTACATGGGAGCCATGTCAATTAAGGATACTTCTCACTGCTACCCATTTCTGCTTCTCAAGTGGCTGTTGGAAAAGCAGGGGTTTGTTTCTAAGAGAATTAGTCTACAAATGGCCTTTTAATAGCTTTGATTATTGAAGTTTAACAGGACCTTTATGAAAGTTGTGTATCGTCCAGGGTCAGGGTCAGTAAATGAATTAAGAAAGTGAGCAAGGATTTTGGTTGAAAGAACCAAGACCCTGCCACAGCTTGAGATATTTCTGTCTCATGAAATGCTGAAGCTAACTGTAAACTCTGAACCATTTCAGGTCAACAATCAACTGGCCAGAGAAGCTGTCCCTACAACTTCTCCCTCAAAACATGCTGTCAGAACTTCAGGCTCTGTGCCGCAACTCCCGCCAGGTGGCCTTTCATTTCTCTAACACAGACCAAGATGCTCTGCGAAATCTGCACAAACTTATGGGGACTGGATTTGTAAGTGAAGTTGATGAACTTAATTGGGAGGAGATTTGTATGTGCTTCCCTTCCCCCATCTTTTCTTTTCCCTTTTGTTCTTTTTTCTGTTGGGATTGCGGACCACACGATGTGAATGTCAGATCTGTATTCTTCCATCATCTGTTTGTTACTGAAAGCACAATAACATTGCAGGTTTTTATGGTGCTTTTTGTTCAGGCTGGCTGTGTCCACTTCCCGCCTCAGTCGGCATCTGAAACACGCATTATCCTGCTGTTATTCAGTGCCAAAAAACGAGCATTTATCGGGCTTATCCCCAATGACCAAAGTGCCTTTGTACAAGGCATCAAGACGGTGTTAACCCAACACAAGCAGCGGGTAAGTTGTGCAGCTAGGACATGGTTGTTTCTATCTCAGTCTCTGTGTGTGTGTGTGTGCATGCTTGTGGGTGCATGCTTTTGTGTGTGTGTGTGTTTGTGTTGGTTAATGGGATCCTAGCGAAACTTTTCACTTGCTGTTTAGGATTAGAATTTGAAACAAGAAATGTCTTTAATTTTTGTTTTTTGCTGTTTCCTTTGGGACCTTAATCATTATTTTCAAGAATGATTGGCAGTTCTGCATGAGCATGTGCATTTGTTTATGTTTACATAAAATGTGTCATATAAATGTTTTTCACTATGTATATATTTAGTGTCTACACATACATGCATGTGTACATGCAGTATTTTTAGCTCTTCTGGTAGACGTCAGCCTATATTCTTTCTGGCAGCATTTGAATTCTTCTGCAAGTAGATACTTTGCACTGTATAATTCTTTGCATGTATCATCCTTTTCTGTTGGCAGCAGTTGGTAGATATGCATGTATGTCCTTATGTCTTTTTTGATATCCCTTTGTACGTATGCTATGAGATATTCAGGTCCAGCCTTATTCCATTGTTACATGTACAAAGGTGGTGTCTTACGAAATCCCTCCCCCCAAAATATAGTTGTTTGCCTTTCCGCTTTTGCCAGAACTGGTTTATCTTGACCGCATCATATGCTAATCTACTCTGAAGATATTCCAATCAAACAAAACCCATCGCTTAAAAGCCCCCTAAAAGCTGGGACAAAATATTCGTAAAGCAGAACTACATTTTTTTAAAAAAGCACCTAGTGGCTGTGGTAGTATTAATTCAGGAACAGTGTATTTCTAAAGCATAACAAACAGATAAGGAGACCTGGGTTCTGCTGTCAAGCTGCTGTAGTCAAAGCTTACATACTCGAGAATGAGAGAGGAGCAAAAGAAGAATTGAGCTGGATTTGTACAAAGAATAAAATGAACAGTTATCTCGGCATAAAGTTTGATGGGTGATGTCTATAGTTCATTGCACAGTGTGGTCAGTTAGTTTCAACTATTTTGGGTGTTTTCAATCACACATTCGGCCTAATAGTAACAGTCCGAAGTTCCCCCCTGTGTCAGAAATGTCTTCCTCAAGGATTGTAATGTATTGACAGCTCTGAACTCATTCCTAATCATGTAATCGTAATGATAAGACTTGTAACATTATTTAAGACTATGGATGGTTGGGTGTACATTTGGAATTCAAACCTCATTTTGTGTGCACAAATTCACAAATAACATTTACTGTGCGCTAAACATACGCAGATGAGAATGTGAATAAGGATGATATCATTAGTGAGAAAGAAAAATGCTTTATGACAAGTGAACTTTAATGACAGCTGTGAAAAAACATTCTTTTGCTCTTTTGAAGACCCCTGTAGCTTTGATTGCTGACTAACTTAAGAGCTGGCAAACCTTGCATTCCCTCCACTGCCCCACTTTTTAAAGATTAGTTACTGGGTATGCCATGCTGGCAAATTTCTGATTTCTGTTCATTTGGGATGCTAGATTCCTTGGCAGCAGATGCCTTCTGACAGAGAACATTACAGTGCAATTGGAAAACATAGACTTGCATATAAATGTTTTGCAGAGAATTTTCCTCTTTTGAATGCATTTACTTTGTACTTTGTATACCTGCATGTTGTAAAGTGGACAGAAGTAGATAGGAATGTGTATTTCAACTGCAGAGAAGTAGAGTTGTCTTCATCCTTGCATCCATCTGTTTTAAGTGTAGGGGAGCAAGGGTGGGTATATATATATATATGTATTGTCTTAGGGTTTTTTTTGTAGAGAAGTAGATGCAAGTATGTGTATATTTTCTGAGTTATAGAGAAGTTGATGTGAATGTGTGTTTTTTTTATTGTGCGTTTAACTATTATTGCAGTAGATGTATGTGCGTGTACTTTGAGTTGTAGCCAGGTAGCAGTGTTGCATGTGGTGTTGTCTGTCTCTAGGCGCAGCCCAAGCAGCTACTAAACCAGATGCACATGGGCATGACCCAGCCACCCATGGCCCCCCTGGGCCTTGTGCACAAGGTAGGCAGGGACACTGTGGTCACTGGTCTCTGCTGCAGCATCTCGCCACTGTGCTCTTGCGTGCTTCTCTCTCGATAAGACAGGCTGCCTCTAACGGGTTGCTGTGCCTAGACCATGTCCAGAATCCGTTTAGGTTACGTGTATCCACGGCCCATGCGGAAACGTATGGGGACCAGTGTCATGGCCTCTTCATCTGACAACAAGCATGGTGTTCTGAACAAATTGCAGGAGGTAGTATTGTGGAGAGGGAAGGGCATGAGACAGAATCATATCCTGGGTGCAAGAACGTTGTGTAAAGACTAAATCATGCATGGCAATGTTTTCAGGAAAAGACTGGGCTTGTAAGTCTTCCAGTTAATCGGATCTCAAGCTGTGTAGCCACTTTGGCTGTTTGGCTGAACAAGGTCTCTTTACATGAATCACTGGGTAATTATTCATAGGCAAGGCCTTCAGAGATGTCAGCATAGCCATGTGAGAGCCAGCCTCAAGTCTTATTTGGGGCAGATGAGGTCAGTAGAGTGAGAACATTATGCAGAATACAAAGATGTGATAGCCTTATGAAGACCTTATTTGTGCAAGGTAAGCATTAGATGCAGCTGGAAAGTTATAAATTACCCTCGACATTTCTTGATCTGACACACTCGTTATATGAAGAATTCTTGTATAGCACCCAATCACACTCATGCAAGAGCATACTGCACTTGAAACTACATAAATATAAAATGCAGTAATTAAAATAGTACAGAGACATATGCACCTAGCACAATTTGATTAAGAATCTAAAAAAAATACAAAAACATTTAGTTACACTGAAAAATAATCAAACTAGACCAACAAGGGCTAAAACATAGAGGAAACAAGATCCATACATGTAAAAGAAATATTTTTTCATCAACCCACTGAGAATATTAAATGTTACACAATAATATAAAGTACTATGCAAAGGAAAGACATAAAAACTTCCATTTAAAGCCTAACAATAAATAGTTAAATCAGACCGGTCTCAATAAATGACATTGTAGTATTAAATCTTATATTTCAACATAATATGTCTTTAGAGCACGCCTAAAATCTTCTGTTGGTCTGTAGATGCTGCATTGTGAAAGGCAAGTGAATTGCCTCGCTTGGGATTGGATGTGCAGTAGCTACAAGTGTACTGTACATATGTTTTAGTCTTGCCACTAGGACCACTGTCAAACAAGAAAAGGGTGTTCTAGAAGGGGTAAAAAGTTACATCAGAAAAATAGGCAGGACAGGAACTAGCGAAGAAGCTGAAACAGAACGTAGGAGGCTTGTTAGTATTTGGAACAGGAAGCCGCTGTAGTTGAGGGGAGTTATGTGTTCTCTTTTACACTCGCACTCTTATACGTGTCTTCGGTGGCATGATGGGTGTTCATCCTGGTCCTAGGTCTTTCCATGGTCCTTTGAGGCAGCAACATTTCCAGGGATTATTTAGTGACAGTCGTAACAAGTAGCATGTGTCCCTGTGACTGACTGCTCAACTCGCCCTCATGTTTGCATCTCTGTTTCTGTCCTCTTAATTGTCGTGTCCTGTGAACATCCATATTTATCTTTTTGTTAGGCACTGTTGTCATGATGTTTAAGATCAAACTTCTTTGTAGCCTTGCTGACACAGCATTTAACTTCTCTGTTACAGTGTTTCAGCAGGTAGCCAAACACTGTAACTGTAACCAATCCTGCTACACTTGGCGTTCTTTGACACAATGATATTCACAATAATATTGCACTAACATGTTGGTCCTGTTATATTTAGTCATGCTTTATGAGTAAATCAGTCATCATGTTATAGTTATGAATAATTTGTTTCATGGCAAGATTTTTTTTCTATTAAGTAGAAACTTATATGTATTTATGTATGTGAAATTTTGTTGGTCACTTTTTATCGTGACAAAGCAAAGCCAGCATGTATACATGTGTACTGTGTGGAGATATATTTTCTGGATGGAATTTGTTGGATAGCTCTCCATGGCATTTCTACTTACCCTAGTCTGTTTTGCATGCCCAACTCTTTAGTTAAGACACAAACATTAATTATTTGGAGATTGAAACATAACAGCTGTGAGAAGAATGCTGTGTGTTGACAGCAGAACATGCCCCAGGGTCAGGTTGGTGTGGGGCTGGACACAAGCGCACTCACCGGCCCTCAGCAAGTGATGGGAGCTGCAGCAGCAGGGCCAGCAGGTGTGGGTGGGCCAGCCCAAGGCATGCTGAGCACCGCAGTACCTGGTGTGGCTGTAAGTGGTTCCCTTCGTGTGCTGTGTCCATGGTGTGTGTGGCAGTGATGACACGTGTGTGAACAGAAGTCTTCAGAAAGCTCGTGTGCATGAATCTTACATCAAAGAGTAACCTGGCTGGGTGTCCAAACTGGCTTGTTGGAAATTCAGACCTTCTGTAGGTGTCAAAATCTTTGAAACAAAATGTTCTATTTCCAGACTGGCAGGTTAATCTGCGGACTTCTGTCTGCGAGCTTCTACTTTATCAACGTAAGAGCAGTGAGTTCTACTGCTGACAGTTTCACTTGTGTTTCAGCCCAACATGCAGATGATGGACCGCACTCTGCAGGCTGTCAAGCAGCGAGAAATGCAGTTTCAACAACAGAAAAATCAGCAGCAGCAACAGCAACAACAGCAGCAAGTTGTCACTGACCAGAAGAACTTGGTCATGGCACGACAGCAACAACAGCAGCAACAACAGCAGTTTATTGGTATGTACAAGGAGATCTAAGCGCCTTGTCTTTGTGGCTGTTGGTACATAAACTGACATCTGATTGCCTGTCTTGTATGTCTGTATGGTCCATGTCTTGTCACTGTGGTCTTTAAAACTGCTGTCAAAAGTTTGGGCAAGGAAAGAGGTGGTTTTTTTTACTTATGTGCCCCTCCCCCTCCCCCCCCCCCAAAAAAAAAATAGGGAGTAAGGAAAGTCAGCACTGAAGAGACTTCCGCTTGAGAGTGTTTGCAATGATTGACACTGTTCTGCATGACTGTGGCACCAGGGCTGTGTCAAGAAACCTGACTGACATTTCCCACCCTGGCATTAGATACTGCCAAGGCAAATTAAGACACTTGCACTACTGGCACACTCATACAGTGAGCAGCTCACAAGCTTTGTGCAAACACACTGAGAGGGAAAGAAGAGGTACTGTAGAGAAATAGCAATTCAATGTACATGGAATTGTTCCATCAGGCAGGGATGAAGCCTTTCCCCATATTGATGGGACCATCAGTTCACTGTTACTTTTATTTTCAAATTTATGTGAAATGGCATTCGTTTATATGATCAGTTCAAAGCATAGTGTACCGCTTGTGATAGTGTAAAGCATGGGTGACGTCTGTATTACAGCCTGAAGTTCACTTACAGAGGAGAGGCTGGCAGCAGCTGAAGTGTCTTTTATTTCCTAGGGTCAGTTCAACATGAAAATAAGTACTAGAAGTTAGTTATGAGCAGGATGGTCAGACTGAACCTTTGGAGACACTTGGGATCTGCCATGGCGCCTGTCTTATCAGGGTGTGAATACATACACCCCCAGTCCCATAATGCAACTGTGAGAATATTGTTGGACAGGCAGCTCCCACCACTTACCATTCAGTGTCTCTGGAGGAGTCTTGCTGACATCGACTGTCCCAGACAGGTGGCTCAGTACTGCATCAAGATTTCTGAAAGAGCCCTCTATCCATCTGGGGGGTTTCAACCACAGTGATTCGTAATGGATAGGCAGTCATCGCATGAGTGCACTTACATGTTTCGGATACAAAACAGCTATTGGGGGACTCCCTATAACTGAGCAGGAACCTGCTTGTAATGAAAGAGTGCATGTGCTCTTTTGGTAGGTGATCTAAAATCACAAGCAATTGCCTAGTGGTAAAGACAGTGATGGAAAGCATTGGATAGTTTATGTGCCACATAATGGTGTTAAAAATCATTGAGTACTGCTGATCAGACCCACTGCTGGTAACGTGCATTATTTTGTGCTTTCTGTTTGCAACAAATAGATCATGACATGTATTACCCAGGCCACCCCTATATGTATCATCATGGTATGTGATTTACCTTATTCCCCGGTACTTTGGGTTTGCCTCTGTAGCATTGCATGGGGAAAGCTGGACTGTGTGTTTCTTTCAGTACTGTTACCGTTTATTCTTTCCCATGTTTGTGTCTGGTGGGTTGGTACTGGTTTCTCTGCTTCTTCTTCCGTTTCACACTCTGTGTGCTTTTGGAAAATTTTCTTTCCTCCTTGCTTGCATCCAGGGATGTGGTTTAAGACTACGGTTACTTAACCAGGTGGGCAGCTTGCAGGAAACAGGATAAGGTGTTGTAGAGGTGATTTTAGAGTTGTAGATGTGGTATAAGCTATAAGGATTGTGGAGGTGGTGTTACTTGTAATGATTGTGGAGGTGGTGTTACTTGTAATGATTGTGGAGGTGGTGTTACTTGTAATGATTGTGGATGTGGTGTTACTTATAATGATTGTGGATGTGGCGTTACTTCTAAGGGTTATGGAGGTAGTGTTCATCACAAGGGTTGTAGAGGTGATGTTAGCTGGCTTTGGGGGGGGGGGGGGGGGGGGGGGGGGGGGGGG
>SMGT01000308.1:373720-387604 GCA_004794575.1 Lanistes nyassanus | reverse complement strand
AGCTTCCTTCATGTGACGCTCCAGTCGAAGATGGTGGCCGCTGCCCGTCAGTAGAGCTTCCTTCATGTGATGCTCCAGTCGAAGATGGTGGCCGCTGCCCTTCAGTAGAGCTTCCTTCATGTGATGCTCCAGTCGAAGATGGTGGCCGCTGCCCGTCAGTAGAACTTCCTTCATGTGACATGCCAATGGAAGACGCTGTCCGTGGTACTTCAGAAGCGACTTCCCGTGGCACCTCAACGCTTTCCGATGTCGACCGGGAAGATGTGGTGCTGTCTGTTGCTGGAACACTTCCCGATGTTTCGTGTTTGGTTGCTGCTGACTGCGGAGCTAATCAAAACAAAAGCGGAAGAAAACCTAGGAAATCGTTGCTTTTGACTGTTTGAAAGGATCGAGATAGCTGGGGATAACACGACAAGACTACGCGTGCTAACACGCACAGAGGTGGACCAGCGAGAGAAGCACTGAGAAGGCCAAGAGATTGTGTAAGTCTTCGCATCTAGCTTTGGTATAGCTTTGATATAGCTTTGGTATAGCTGAGAAAGCAGGCTTGTGCTTAGTGATGGATAGCGCAGCTGCCATCAGGTGTGACCTTTAAGTCTCTCTACAGTACTTCCGTCAATTAAACTTGTGCACCAGGAAGTAGTTATCACACAGTGATACGATGTACAAACTATGCTGATTTGTGCTGCATATCTCTTAGCTGGGTGGGGTAATAATCAAAATTCCCTTTTTAGATCAGCTACATCCTTCTGTTCAAGGTAAATGCTGTACAACAAACAATACAAATGTACTGCATGTAAATCTGTACTCACCAAACTGGGGCTAGCAACAGTAGATAACAGTGGAGCGGTAGTACATTTTGCAGTGTTACAGTGGATGATCGAACATTACCTGTAGAAGAGGTTACTGCTGCCATTGTGGTGAGCGTTTTCCCAGGAGTGCTGGAAGCTGTTGAGGTGCTGGTGCTGGTGGTAGCGACAGCTGCAGCAGACGTAGAAAGGGCAGCGGTACTGGTAGTGTAAGTTGATGCTGTAGACGACCTGGTGGAGGAGGTAGCTACGGAAAAGGAGAAGAAAGCATTAAATTTTCGGTCTTTGCTAGTTTTCTTTTCAGCATCTGAGGTCGTAAGAATCACGTTATCCACGTTAAACGGACCAGAACTGCTTTGAGAGGCCCACCCGATCCTAAACCGGATGAATGTACGTGCTAGTTGGCCGAAGATGGTCATGTTGTGCAAGGAACTTTTATTGGAACATAGATGCACGTAGGTCGCTGAGGCTAAGTCCACTCGGAGAGCACGTAACGTGCACTAATGATCGATGTGTGTGAAAGTGTGTGAAGGCACCAAGATGCTGTTTTTGACTTCTCCTCGCGGCCAGGAGCTGATTTCTGGAACATCAAGGGGAGATTTCTGCGGTCCGGAGGTCTCACAAGGGATATGTTCCTTAACGAGTGTGATATAGCAACATAGCAATCACGATCAAAAAGAAAATTCTGTGCTGTCACATGAAGTCCTTTTTGTAGACCCCCTCCCCCCCCCACACACACACACCAGTTCCAGTCATAGTCGACTGGACTGCCCGTAGTTGGCATAAAACCCGATCCAAGTGAGGATACTGTCAGTCACTTGAACATATAATTGTATACCAATTTATGCCATACATCTTACTTTGGAAAAAGTGCCCTGCAGTTCCTCTTTTAACACACAGTAAGATTAATGGCATAAATGGGTAAGGGGCACGTACTGACGTTCACTATGACAAGACTAAGCTTCACAGCTGTTGACAGTTGTTTGGGAGCTAGTGTAGGCATTGAAAAAGGTAAAGGCAGTCCGCGAGTTCCGACCTTTAGAAAAAGGGAGGGAGAAATTTGAAAACATGTTCACGGGACCAGCGTTTGTGAAGCTATAGTGCTTATATCCTCTCTATCGATCAGTAAATGCATGGTTGTTCCATGGTAGCTTTTATGTATCAAATTCCAAGGTTTTAGCTTTTTATGTATCAAATTCCAAGGTTTTTGCTCTTTATGTATCAAATTCCAAGGGTTTCTTTTTTACTGCAGAATTAACATGTAAAAGAGTATGCATCTGGCTTTATGCGGATAAAAGATGCAATAAAAAGCGTACTCGGTGACGAAACTAACAATGACTCATCAAATCAGCTGACCAATAAAGCAGGTCTTAAAAAACGTGATTTTTCTGGTCGGCTGCAATCCAAGCTCACCTGGACACTGAGTTGAATCCTGGCAGAGGTACCGCTTTGAAATGTTGCACGAGTAGTCTTCCAGTCTATAAGGTTGGGTTGTTCTGTTCATAATCACACAATCCTTGGTCTTCAGTGCTGCAGGCGACCATAGCTCATCGGCCACTCTGGTTCCAGTTGCTGTCCACTTATACACTCCTTTCAGCAGTAGAAAAATGGCTGTCAGCGGTCATATATATGGCGATACGGCTGCTGAGGCCACTAAAAATCTTGCCTGGCCATAAAAATCGCATCTCTGACCAGTCGGGCTAACGATTAGAATTTTTAATACATTTTTTTGCAGATTGCTGTAGTCATACAAAAGAAGATAGAGATACTTGAAAATGGCGATAAACTAAAAGTACCCCAATTTGCACGGTCCTAGGTGAGGCAGGTTGTTTCCCCTTGTTTTGCAAAATGTGGGTCGCATACTTTCTGCTATAAGCTCTTTCTCGATCTTAATTCCGGCTCATGTAAATTATGAGCACTCTATATCCATTTACTCAAAAGTCTGCTCAGTAAATTGAATTATAAGTTGCCTTGGGGCGACTTTGTTGACTCAGCATTTGACAGGCTTTTTTTTAAAATATGGACTTACAGTTGTAATTTATTTTTGAACCATTTTAAGTTGTTCAAAGACTTAAGGATCAATATATGTAATCCTGGAAAGAGGTCTGTAGTAATAATATGTGTGTTATCTACAGAATGTTTTAGGGATAATTTGGTTTTAAACATTTTTTCGCAATGTGCCTGTCCCCAGGGTCGAGGACTATTTTAATGAAATTTAGCCGAAGTTGTCATGATTTGCCTGTTCAACAGTTACTACGATATACCCAGAGAAAACTATGTTCGTTGTGCAATGAATGATGAAGTCCGCTACACATTTGTATGAAAACATCCATCACTTCAAATTAATCAAAGCGCTTTTCTTCCAATGTATGTTTTCGTTGTTTTGAAACTCCTCAACCGTTGAATACAAAATCTGAACGGAGAATTAGGAATTTAAGTGAATTTATTTCCTTTATCATATTTTTGTTCAAGTGAATGTGTTTATTGTACCTGGCTCAAAAGCCAAAGAGCTCAAGTCAGTAATAAAATTAAAGATAACAACCTGTGCCAGTGGAATTTCAATGGGCCAGTAAATTAAAAATGTTACTAGCCTGTCAGGCTAGGAATCATTTTGTATCTTCCCCAATCCTACTATTAACACTCTTCCGTCATTCACTCATTCGTTCCTTCGCTAGTCTACAAGGATTCATCTACATGCAAACCCCAAATGCGTTAAAATCTACAGTAAAAGTGCCTATTTTTCCATGCATTACTAAAATATGTATTTAGGTAAGAAAAAATGTAACTGTTGTCCTATGACCTGTTTTAGGTGGCGAGGGAGTAGAGATGTATGAGACCCCCACTTTTTTGTGGACCAACATCGTGAGGGGGGAGGGTGCCCATCTCCTCTCTCTGCCTGCCTTACTTTCCTTGACCAGTCGGTCAGGTACTCAGGTGGGTGGACTAGGGGAAGTGTAGTGCGACACACGGGTATTGAACCAGGACCTTCTGGTTCGAAGGCCAGAGCTCTAACAAGCTGGCCATCCGCTTCTTCAAAAAATGTATTTATCCCATTTTAAACTGTCCGCAGCATGAAATGGTTCTGATGATGTGGATGTACGAAAGAGAAGTACAGAAGATCTTTCTAATTCGCTCACTTCGGCCAGTTTTAGTTGTTAGTCCGTCTCGCTTTTACCTATAAACATGAAGATACTTGTGCTGATCTGACCCAGGAAGTTGAATCAGAATACCAGGCGCCGACTTGCCCTCAAGTGCATGAATCCAGGTAGTTGGCACTAAAGCTCGATAGACGTAAACAGACTGAGGCAGCGAAGCAAATCTAGAAATAGAGGCAGACGTACAAACAAACAGACTAACGGAGATGCAGAAAAGACAGACGGAGGGAAAGACGGACAGACAGACAGGCAGGCAGGCAGACGGACGGACAGATAGATTAAATGCACCTTCACCTTCAGTTTTCTTGGCGCCCACCCACAGAGAATCGTAGAAGTCGGTGTCCGTGAGTACTGTCGCAAGCACTTCTAAAGTGTTGATGTCCTCCACTGCGGCGAGCCTTCCGGTCTTGCGACACTGGCTGACAGCGTTCGAGTAATCTCGTGGGTTATTTGCAACGCCGTAACAGCCTGTTCCGGCCCAAAACCACCGGTCCACGCTATCGGCTACAACATGGGCTAAAAATGTGAGACAACACTGTAAACAAGAAGTGTTTTTTTTTACCGACACAGAACGCATTTTACATCGATCTAGAACGCAATAGTGTGAAAAAATATTCCGAGCTGTGCTTTTGAAAGTGTTCACCTGGCCGGAAAATGTATAAATGGTGTTCTGATAATGTTCCAAATTTTGTGCCTGCAGCACGTGTTCAGTCAAGTATGGGGATGGTACTAACACTTAGAAGACATGTAGCACACATCTTACATACTATTTACACATACAGCACCTATTTAGCACTTACTTGAACACATTTTTAAATGTAAATATTGTTTAAAATATTTAGAGAGAATTATTTGAGAGAGAAATTTTCAACCTGTTACAATGACTCTAGCTGGGGTTTCCCGAGGCCAAGCTCGACTTCTGTATGAAAGGCCGCATGATACTAAAAATCCCAAGCATGCTGACTGCAGGTTTGTTTGTTTTTGTTTTATTTAGGGTTTTTTGTGCTGCTGCTGCTGCTGCTGTTGTTGTTGTTGGTTTGTTGCTTTAAGGATCCAGACAACAGTAGAAGTCAAACGACAACCCCAACAAAGTACTGGCAGCGCTAGACACAACCGTATGCTGACGTATGCAATCAAGGGAGCCTACCGTACCCAAACACGTAGCAAAGAGAGAGTCGAAAGTAAGGAACGTGGCAGATCTTCAAAAAATCAGCATCTTTTTGAAGATCTGCCACGTTCCTTACATTCGACTCTCTCTTTGCTACGTGTATGGGTACGATAGGCTCCCTTGATTGCTTACGTCAGCATACGGTTGTGTCTAGCGCTGCCAGTACTTTGTTGGGGTTGTCGTTTGACGATTTTATAGCGCTCTGTCCTCATTTGTTCTTGATTAACAGTAGAAGTCACATCAGAACCACATATGCAATTTTTTTTACCAGTACTGCAACAAGTTGAAAATCATGCCTATTGTTAAAACATGTTCTCTCACTATATACACTTTATACAATAGTACAAAATTTGACAGCCCACCAAACATGAAACATATTCACAAGAACACAAAGTTACGAAGCGCCAGATTATAAAGGATCAGTAAAAAAAATAATTAGTAACATCTTTAGAGAAAAAGAACCAGGACTGGCTCGCATAATTGCCCCTCCGGTCATAAATGCTGTCGTAATCAATGTCTCTTCGAGCTGTGTATTATACGTGCACCTTTACAAACGAGCAGGAGATAAGAACTCTCATGCAAGCTCCCCCAGATAAATAAGTAATGGGCTGTATGTACCAAATGCTAGTGCCATGGGGCGCAAATATCCACCATATCACCAGCTAAGATTCACCTCCTAACCCAGCTACATGACATTAATGGTGGGCATCAAGTTGAAAGAAGAGTAGTAAGAGAAAACGGACAGAAAAGTGTAACCAGTGGATAGCTCTGCCGTTACAGAGGGGAGATCAGCACCCCGTCGTTACAGAGGGGAGATCAGCAACCCGCCGTTACAGTCAGAAGGGAGATCAGCAACCCCAGACTTTCTTCGGTGCAATGATTGCAGGTATGATTGTGTGACGATCGGTTACTTATCACATCTGACAGCCAACCGTTTGTTCTTCCCATCTCTTAGTGGCTCACCAATGGTCTGTTTATTCTAACAGTTTTCAAATCTGTGCTCACGCTGCATTATTCCTTTTGCTCACACTTGTGGTTCGTTCATCCATCGAATACCATTTGCATCTAGCAGAGTGCATCACATCAAGAAATATTAGTAAGCTTTATTGAATTTACCCTTTTCTTTTAATTGAGTGATAGAATATAATGCAGAGATGGCAACGTTTCCAGTAGGTGACAGATGCATTTAAATTAAATCTATTTCGTTGATTGGTTTATACAGTGTAGCAAACAACATGATTTATGGGTTGATATGACATGGTAAATTCAGATTCGTCCAAGCTAAGTTTGAACAATTATAGCAATTCTCCGACATCGAGATGCTTTATCAGATATAACGATAAGTTAATACTCACAGCTGTGTATAGGGGTTGTAAGAGAGATAAAATCATGGATCTATAGGAAGTCCACTTTTCTTTTGCATCCCATGTTATTAGTAACGAAGAAATTTGAGACCAACAACGTCAGTGTCTTTGCTGAGGCTGTGCACTGGACACGACTGCATTTTTCTTTATCAGTCGCAATCATTTATAAAAAAGTGGGAAAGTGGTTGTAAATCTTGGGGAATAGAACAAAACTTTTAGAAAGCCTTTTAAAATGAAACGCGTCTTTGTAATAACACTAAAATTCGTTTTTTCGCCAACCGCCGAAAATTACCAGAGTCAAAACTATTGCACCTAAAAAGATTTTCAGAAATGAAATAAACACACACACACACACACAGAGGAAGGAAAGAAGGAAGGAAGACACTAGTGAAAGAAGGAACGAGAGAGAGAGAAAGAGAGAGACAGAAAGAGAGAGAGAGAAAACGACCGACGTAAAAAAAGGAAAGATGAAAGAAAGTTGTGGTATTTAAAATCCCGCAAGTTATGGCTCGGCGTTAAAATAAGTGAATAAATACCGATGATGACCAGTGAACACATCGACAGGTGTCTCATCATCATCATCGACGTCGAGGTGGATCCAGCTCGGCGAGCCCGCGGTCCTCATCCGCACCCGACACACGTGCAGTGGGTGAGATGCTGAAAATAGACTGCCTTTTATATACCCCGGTCTCGCCCGCACAGCAAGTGCAGCAGAAGGCCAGCGCCAAGCGGAGCGACGGGCCGATATCATGTGCTCGCGAATGCATGCACGCACGCACGCACGCATTCCACCCCCCCCCCAAAAAAAAACACACACACACATACAGAGAGAAAGAGAGAGAGAGATCAAACGACGAAGCAAGAAAGGAGGAGCCTTGTCACATATTCCGAAATAAAATATTGATTCGTCCCCTCTCAATTCTAGCTCCTTCCTTCGTTTCCGGCAGAAGCTCTAAAGTAACTAAACACACAAGACGGTAGCAGGAATCGTAGGATTAAATCCTCAGTCTCCAAGGCATGAAGTTCTTGTGGAGCAGGAAACCTGTCAACAGATTGTTGCTCTCCAGAAGACTTGCCTCACGGACGAAACAGTTCTAGAAATAGATCAAAACCGTGAGGGTGTTTTCCGGCATTTGTACCCCTGCTCGGCATGTTTAACCTATTTGGCATGTTTGGCATGTTTGGCATGTTATGCTCTCAACTTTCCCGTTGTTTGTAATCCTGTTGATCTCTTTCTGTGCATGCATATATATCCCCCAAATAGAAGTGAGTTATTCGTTCAAATTCGGAACTAGCATCCTCTTATATCGAACTGCTGGCAAAAGTTTATTTTTAAGTTAATCTGTGTGTTGAGTACAGGGCAGGGAGACATATGTGTTGTGTTGTGTTGTGTTGTGTTGTGTTGTGTTGTGTTGTGTTTGTTGTGTTGTGTTGTGTTGTGTTTGTTGTGTTGTGTTGTGTTGTGTTGTGTTGTGTTGTGTTGTGTTGTGTTGTGTTGTGTTGTGTTGTGTTGTGGTGTGGTGTGGTGTGGTGTTTTTTCCGACCGTGCGTGGATTAGTGTGCTCGCACGTCAGTGTACCTCAATTTTGCACTGCCTTGAAAAGTAAACATAATTGGGCCTCGTCAAAGCACAGAGCACATCCATCATTTCGACAGTTGCAGTGTTCTTTTACTGTCAGATGATTGGGCAGTAGAAGACACACACCTGAGCGGGGAATTTTCAGCCGTGGCGAGTTTAATTTAGATTTTTCGACCGCCCGTCAAACGTCGCCCTGCTCCTCATTGTTCTCGGCTGTTTGATTTTCATGACTCGAATTTAAAGTATGTTAAGGTACAGTTCGAAGTACCATGGGCCCTTCACATCACTCAATAACCATCAGACGCACGCGTTGGCCAAGCACGCAGAGCTTACTTGTTAGGTCCAGAATTCAGAAAGTCAGGCTCATAAGTCAGTCTCCTCACAGCTCCGATCCATCAAGGAATGAGGCTGCTGTTGGCATGGCGCCCTGTATTGAGCGCCACCGTGTGGCTGTTACTTAGGGAGCTTCCTCGGCTTACTGAACACGACAAAACGGTGACAGGAACCAGAACAGTGATCTGAAAGGAACATGGCATGATCTAACTGACAATGCCTTTTTTGTGGAGTCTTCAGGAAACTAACTACAGCAGTTTAATGAACTAAAAAAAAGGGGGGGTGGGGGGACCGGTGTATAAGTGGTAAGAAGACTAAGATCTTCGTCAAGTCACTGATAGAAAAGGAGAGGCAACTCTCGAACCACTCAGATACAGTGGGCAATACTCATCTTGACGCTTAGAGAATTCCATTTCAGTGCACTGAGAAGTTCTGTTTAATGATTTATAATTAAGTACAGAGAAAAGAAACAAGCGACTGCGGCTTGGGGCGATGAAAGTACAACAAAGAGAACTTGGCCAAGCGAGACTTAGAAAGACAGGAAGTCGACGTTTGGGGGCATGACCCCTTCTTCAGGACCCTTCTTCAGAATGACACAAACAGATACAAACGGATAACAAATAGCTGACAAGGACGCTGGTCATGCGCAGTCGATGGACAGGAGGAAACTGTGGGGAAGAGGGACAGAGCACAGGAAGTAGAGCGTGGCTTAGCCAATCAGGTTTAGCTATTGCCATTTTTCAGGATGACAGACACAGGGCTCGGGTAATCACCGCCTTCTTGCAGTTACTTGCATGGACAGGCCAGCAAATTCACAGGACATTAACCCTTTTTGACCGGTATATATATATATATAAACTGATTAAACGCAGTCGTAAATTGTACAACACCAAACAGGGAGATAAAACCTAACGCAAAGAAAGCACAGGTTAAACTTAATCATCAAAAATATTTATAAATATTCCCTAATCCTGACGTAGACTGACAATTACTGAGACATAAATATTTTTCAGTACAGCATCTACTTTCACGTGTCAGAGTTATATGTAAAATAGCTGGCAGTCAACACGAACAACTACATTTTTCTTGACGCTTTGAACGTTGAGGGAAGGGAAGGCTGGGTCGGTTAACGAAAACCTTGATTGATTATAAATCCAAACATGAACTGTCTTGTTTTTGACTGGTGATAGCCTTTCCTGCTTTTGAAACACCAGTGAACCTGTGCGACTCGTTAGCAGTTGAGGAACGGGACAGGAAAAGAAGCTGCACATAGTGAGAAATTCTGCTGATTCTTGTTAAATTTGAACACTGCGGGGAAATTGAACACTGCGGGAAAATTTGCATTCACACAGAGAGGAAACGATCTTATCTCTCGTGTAAAGGCACAGTTTTGCGAGGCGCAATTGTCATCTCTTGCATGCGACAAACCGTTGTTTATACAGTGTGTTCCAGTTAGATTTCCACAGATTACACGCCTACTTCAATAACTGTAGCGATTCGGTACACACAGCACCAAATTTAGAAGTTACAACGCATGCTGAGGCATATCTTTCATACCGCCCGTGTCATTCTCACATCAGGCGTGACAACGCATCACTCGTGTCATGGCGTGAGAGTCATGTCTTTGGAGCTTATCTTACCCACGGAGGTTTTTCTGTCCTTGTTATTGCAGTCTGTGGTTGGGCTAGCATATTGATGTAAGGGCTAGTCCCATGGTGTCGTGCACTGGTCACGGGAAGTTACCGGTTGTCCGGAATTCTCGAGTAACCAGCGTCTGTATCTTCGTAACCATTGCGCTTTCAAAACCTCAGCTAGCAACAGACTTCCCATTGTGGCAAAAGGGTTGTTCAGCCCATCTGCAGGCCTATCATCCTTCGCAGACGACTCGTGTTGAAGCTAGCGAGAGGACAGTCTGTCGTCTGGACAGGAGCCAGCGTCATCTTGAGTCTGTTGAAGAACAGAGACTGTTAAGTTCTGTTTGAGCACGTTCCTTGTGTCTCGCTACTTGTCGTATGGACATTGCTTCATCTCTCGTGGATTCGGGAACAGACGCGCTAGATTCTCGTGGATTACAGATTTTTTTCGACCGCCATTTCTTGCAGAGGTTTGGCTGGGGACACCTCTAAGTCATCTACTTTATCTACATTTTCTTCGCCTGTTTGTGCACTTGCGTCTACCCCTTCACCCATCGCCGTTTCCACATCTACATCTACATCTACATCCTCGCCTGCCCCATTGTTCTCCGTCGCTGACACCATCGCCGCCGGTCGATGATGGTCAACCCTTGTTGCACCACGACTGCGCAACCCCAGCCTAATTCACTTCGTTGGGACTTGTGAGCCTGTGGAGTCGACATCATCAGTCTTCGCTCCACGGCCGCGCATTTACGTCGCCAACCACATCATTCATCACTCTTATCCTGCCGCGTCACGTCATCGACTGCCCTACCGTCGTTGACTTTTCCTGAGTTCCGGTTACTACGTAGCGGAGCGGACAGTGGGCTAAATGTATGGCGTTGCTGGCACACCCTCGCGCTGACACTCTCGATAGAGCGTGTCGCCGCATCCCGTTTCTTTGTGACTGATGTTCATATATCATAACATTCATTCATTCGTCATTTTCCCGTCTCTCGCATCCCTCGCCATTACTGTTGTTTAACGCTTTTCTTTGCTTTAGATCAATAAACGCGATAAACGTTCGCTGTGTCCCTTTCGATTCTAAAAGTTGAATAGGCTTTAGGGTAGTATTCTTGTTTCATATATCGTTTTCTCGTTTTCTCTCTCATTAGCTCCGCTATTACTTTAAGCTCATTAATTAGACAAACCTTTACAATAACAGAACACGGACACGAGGCACTCGGGGTTGTAGCTGGAGATGTGGCATTCGGGGATCACAGTTCGCTGCAGATGGCTGAGCTCTGTTCACGCTGATAGATTCTGTCTTATCGTCCAGAACAAGGACGCGCAACGCCTCGCTCGCACCCAGACATGCATCGCATTCTTTCCAGTCGTCCCTTACAACCCCACAGATCGACAATCACCCCCGAAGAGGTGTTCACCAGGAAGAGGTGTTTACTTCTAATCGACACTGCGGTGCACTGACAATAATGCTTGAAGTCTATGATGCTCCAGTATAAAAAGCTGGTGATGGCATCATCAATACATTACATCACATAAGCACATCAACACCCTTGCATACTTAGTATGCTCTCTGCTGCTCTGAATACCCCTGATGCTATCGAAGTTCTGGCATAGCTGCAGGTTGAGTTTTTGGAAAGTGTGACAATCCAAGAGACTAAATCCAAGAAGTGGGGCATCCTCCCGTCTTCCAGATCTTTTGCAGACTGCTGCGAGGGCATCAACCACTGACACAGGGGAAGTCAGCTGGAGTAGATACCATCCAGCAGAACTGGTCCAAGCCGGAGAAACGGTGGTTGACGCCCACAGCAATCTGTGAAAGGTGATGATTTAGAGGGACAGTGCTTCAACCTCACGGTGATGGGGTCCTATTACTAAACTATGCATTGAAAGAACCACCAGACTGATGGCTGCAGTAAGATGGTCAGTGCGGAAAGGCAGTTTGATGTGCTGGGAGATGGCCGAATGGAGTTTGCACAATGTATAACTCCAGGAAATAATCCTTGACCACACCAGGATTCGAACCAGTAACCTTCCACCTGCTAGTCCGCAGCTAACCAGGCCCCTAAATCTGTGCAAGATATGGCAGACAGGTTTTTAAACCATCTTCAAGCGGAAATGTGTGTCGCTTGCTGTCTTCTATCAGTATTTTACAAAAATTATTTCGTGTATTTGCAATATGTTTGTAAAAGAAAATCAATCCCTCGCACATATACGGTCACTGTCAGAGCAATTGACCCGAGTGTCAAGAAAACTTTCATGAGTGCGGAGCGCGGGCACCCAGGCAAGCTGAAAGGGTCGGCGGCAGGAACAAAACGATTTCAGCGATCTTGGTCGTTCTCAGGTCTGACACAAAAGGATCAGAAAGAGGCTACGTTTCGCACGCTCTGTGTGTATTTTTTGTCGCGCCTGAGAGGCCTTTGAGGTCCAAGCAACAAGAGGAATTTAGAGTTGATTCTTCAACACCCTTGCATCGTTTTATTTTTCTCCGCGAAGACAACATTCAGTATTATACTCCTCATTTTTTTCTTAAAAAAAATGTGAAACAGAAGGAAGTGCAGAAGCTCATCAGAGAACCTTCACGTGCTTTTATTATTAATCCGCAGCCTAATACAAACGATTAAAAGTTTCTGTGTTCTAACCTCAGTCTGGTGAAAATAAAAATATTGCAATTTGTTCAAGCCAGAAGCTAGTAAGCTGCCAATGAATATCGGACGGACGGTGGGAAATATGACACTGCTTGCAGCTCACTGGTAAAAAAACACAAGAAAAATATAAAAGGTTCCTCTATGAACGCAGAACCGCCAGAGACAACATTTGCGCAAGCGCCTGGAACTGTTCCCGATATCCGCGGTCTCTTTCAGACAATAGTGACCGCTGTATTTTTAGAGCATTCGCGTCGCCGCTTCTTTGTGATTTTTTCTGTGGCGAGGCGATGACTGCTAAAGAGAAACAAGTAAAGTAGTGTTTTCAATAATAGAGATATGGTTCTGAATATCATAAAGCTTTTCTGATGACGATGATGAAGATGATGCATTGACGCTGCCGATTCTTTGAGTTTTACTTCTAATCTTTTTTCTTAATCAATCTTGTCATACTTCTCACAATTCGCTCGCTAGCTCTCTTTCACGATTATGGTAAAGGCAACTATTCATCCAAGAACGTAGCTGTGACTGAAAAAAGTGTATTGATCCTGAGGTAGTTGACACAGGCTGGTTGGGGAAATATGAAATATTAAAGGAGGCTCTGGTCAACAGAAGAAAAGCAGTGACACTGCGGCTACAACAAAACTACACCTGCGGGCAGTGATTTTGTTACCACAATTCGCAGTGGCTACTTTCCTTGCGGCCCGGGGAAATATTTACTTTCTTTACATGCCCGTGAGGATATTCGTTCTTTTCCATCCCCGAATCTGCACTCATCTCTGTCTCCATGTCTGTCTATTTAGTCTTTGTCTCTTTGTCTCTTGTGTTTCCGTGCTTGTCTCTTTGACAGATGCTGGCTCAAATGATTTTGATTGCCATCCCGACCAAGGCAACATCTGTAGGAAAACAGAAACAGTTTGTCAGTTTAAATACCGTTACAATCTCAAAACCAAGTTACTGCTGGATTGTGCAGATATATCTCTATAAAACTCCCAGAAAGTTCGCCTCGGGATGAAAAAGCCCAAGTATTAGGCTAGTAATCGTTTGATTTTGACACCATAGCACATTTTTTGCAGTAATCCCTTGTTGCAACATCAGCAAACGTTCAAGATTCCTTGTGTTGTTCAAGTCAGCCGAAATGATCGGAAAACGTCAGAAATGTGCATCGTTTTTACAGTATTCTGATGACACAAA
>SMGT01000308.1:321661-364234 GCA_004794575.1 Lanistes nyassanus | reverse complement strand
GAGCGTTCTTCTGCATGCTAGGTTGTGGAGTGGGTTTGCCCGTACGGTGTTTGTGTGCTGTTGTGTGGATCTGCTTTAATGGATGTTCTGCAGGTAGACATTGTATCTTGTAGTAGAAGTTTGCTGCCCTTTCCTTAATTATTAGTTCTATAGGTTTTTGTCCTGTCTCTGCCAGCACTGCTAGATTTGGGGTGCTCATTGGGACTCCTAATACTACTTTTAGTGCCCTAGCCTGTACAGATTGTAGTTTAGTTATGTGACTTGCACTAAGGTGGATTATTGTGCGCTTGTCGCAGGTTCCCATTTATCTGCCTGGCGATGCCGCACGACGGCAAGAAACTGGGTGGCGCATACAGCACGAACTCAGTGCATTGCTGCTGCAAGGTATGGTCTACCTCAAAGCAATATGAGGAGCCATGCTTTATGCCTGACCGCTATGGCATGGGCCGAGATGAAGCTGGAAGCACGAACACGGTGTACGGTGACCCATGACCTTCCGGCTGGGCACTCCAACAACGCTCTGCTGCATGCTGGAGAACTACTCGAACAGACATGAACGGTCGCGAACCCGTCGGTCTGCTGCGTGCTTTGATGTATGGTACACGACAGCAAGCGACCAAGCGCGGCACTCTTAACCGTTTTTTCCCCTTGCTGCACTCGATGTCAGCGGTGCTGTCGTGTGGCGTCAGACAGAACTGTTCCTGTGTGCTCAGTGGCTAGCAGTCAACGAGAGGAACAGTCTGCAGGAGGCCGACTACAGCAACACACCGCCATTTGGTGCATTCCGGTCGATGGAAACAAAACAAGTGAGAAAGACGAGAAGGCCAGACGGTGTGGATGGAGTCCATGTCACAAAGTCGTGGAGTGGACATCGTGCTGGCAGCTTATTTTTTCCCCTCGTTATGTCGGCAGAAAACGTGAGGCCCAGCACCCGGCTCAGTGACATAGGTCCACACTTCGAAACAGAACAAATTCATTTAAACCTTCGTTCAATGCTTTCATTTACGCTGTCGTTATTGGCAGAAGCCGATGCTAATTCGAGACAAAAACCTATGCCATGTAAAATACCTGGCAGTAAACCAGGATCCATGTACTAAGCACTTTGGAGAAGACGGTCAAAAGTTTTATCTCGTGTATTGCAAAATAATCGTTTTCATTGGTGGGTAGCGCGTGAGATTAATACTCCACAATACAGATTTTTCACTCAAACGTCACGGCCGCTGGGAAACAAAAGACATATCAAACAGGTTATGCATACGCAGGTACACACACTCCGTCCTCTCTCTCTCACACACACACACATGCACACGCACTCTCTCTCACACACACATGCAGAGGCGCCCTCCGCGAAGTTCAAAGGTGACGGCTATTCAGGTTGACTAATCATTTTTGCTAACGTTGATAGAACTTTTCACTGTCTACTCCAAAGTGCGTAGTACATCCTGATTTCCTGTCAGGTCTTTTATGTGGCATACAGTTTTTGTAAAAGTCTCGAATTAGCATCGGCAGTCATCGTCGTACTTTCAGTACCTCTGCCAATAACGACAGCATAAATGACAGCGTTGAACGAAGGTTTAAATGATTTTTTTCTGCTTCGAAGTCTGTTGTGGGCCAAAATAACGAAGCTATTATAAACGAAAGAGCCCCTTTCCTAATTTCTGAGTGCGCATGCGTCATTTGGACAAGCCGGTGCACACCAGCCAGTGGTGTTCCTTACCCTTCCACTGCGGCTGCACCACACGGCTCAAGTACACGTGCACGAAGGTATGCACGAAGGTTTGTTCCTCGGTTTGTTTATCTCCTTGTTTGTTTGGTTCATCACTATTTATCGGCTGTTTTTCTGTCTGGGTGTGGTACTGGCCCAAGGAGATGGAGGAGGTGAAGCAATAATAACGAACAAAAACTAAACGAGCAAGACGTAAATGTTGTCAGGAGCAACAATTAACATGATCGAGGGAGGAATCCAAAATTAAAATTAAACCCTTGCTGCTTCGTCACCAAACGGCTCGATCGTTTGTCCGGGTGCATTTCAATTTATTGACTGCGGAGACTAATGGGATGCAAGCAGCAGCTGCTGCCTGAGCCTTTACCATAATGGTACAAGGGAGGCAGTCTACATTATCCCCTGGCCACTTAGTTTTAACAGGGTTAACTCCCTTGACTGCGTGTTATTTGAATGTGTGTGCGTGCGCACAGCGAAAAACATTCCGTGCCCTGCAGCCCTCCCTCACCCCACCTCCCACAGTTTGCCCCCTTTTGAGGCTTCGGATGATCTACCTTTCCACGACAGGGCTAGGAACTCTTTGACTGGCTTCCCGTCGTGGCGCCAGGCGTGAGAAATGGACTGTGGCCGTCTGCCGTTGGCCGACTGTTCAGTTTGCCAATGTACCACGCCATCGGGTGCCAAACCCCATAGCCACGCTCAGACGCCGTGACTAACGCCTGACGGGCCGGGAAGCCTGCCAGCACATGTCACAGCGACGGACGCCTTTACCCTACTCGTGGAGTTCGTGCCAGTTGGTCTCGGGGGGTCTCAGCACTCGCTCACTGATCGGCCGATGACAATCTGCAAAATTCTCAGGGCGCTCCGCAGACTCTGGAAGGCACACTCCTGCCAGTGTCTTTTGCTTTTAATTTTTATTGCAAACAACTACGTGTAACATCTCACTGAAACCTATAATTCTTTTGAGGATGCAGGCAGGAACAATATAATGTAAACGGAAGACGGCCAGAAGAAAATGGAGACTGAAGTATGAAGAGCAGCCACGCAGAAGTAAATGTTTTCAAGAACGTACAGATCATGTGCTTCTGCTTAAGGCCTTCTCACGCGTACTGGTTATGCACGGTAGGGAGTATTTCTTGAACGTGAATAAGATCGAGACCAGCGCAATGTACTATTTCTGAACTCAAGGCTACAGAGGACGGCAGAAATAGTCTCAGGCTGCAAATCCATGTCGGTCGGAAGTCTAAAACTGTCGTCTGCTATGGTTTTGCATGCTGAAGTCGTGGAGCTCTCCCGCTTGTGCCCACGTGGAGCTTACGTAAGCCTTTACGTATAATGAGGAGATACAAACCGCAGCTGTGGCCGCCCCAACCTGACATTTTTTATGGTCATTCAAGATGACACCAACAGCTATTTCTGCGCTTGTACTATTTTTTACCTCCTTAATTAAAACTTCAAATGACCAGCTGGTATTACCGGAGCCAGTATGCAAGTCAAGGCTAAATTTATCGTATGATATTGCCTTGGTGCGGAAAGCTACCTCCAACGCCTTTGTGCTACGTGTTTAGGTACGGTAAGCTCCCTTGGTCGCAGGCGTCTGCATACGGTTATGTTGAGAGACTTAGTGAGCGGAAAGCTACGTTTCAAAACTATTTCTATCCCTACATTATGGTTTTCCTTGAATGTTACATTATCTAATTTTCCAGATGTGGGCCCCGTGCAGTTTTTTTTAAAAAGAAAAGAATTTTTTTTAGATTTATCAATTCAGAAATGCTAAGTTTACTGAGCACTCGGTTTCAACTCAAGTCAGAATAAACCTCATTTTACGTACGGGCAAAAGCTAACAAAATACGAAAATATGTGAGGTTTCATATCTAAAATGCCATCCCTTTTCTGTAAACTGTCCACCACTCGTCGTACACATGAAAAGACCACCACATATTCGTGAGAGAGGTTGGTCTCTGTGGCCAACGGGGGGCGGGGGGGGGGATTTGGTGCTTAACGTCCAGTCGCAAACTATGTGCATAGCAGGGCGGTGTTGCTTAGACAAAGTTTACGTGGTGCCACACGTGGGACTGCTGTCGCTACATGGGCCTCAGTCCCACCCAGTCACATAATACTGACACCGGGCCAACCAGTCCTACTACTGTTCCCTGTAGTGCCAGGCGTCTGGCAGGGCAGCTATTAGATTGCGAATTTTTAAGTCTTAGGTATGACTCGGCCGAGATGCGAATCACCGACCTCCCGCCTCGGAAGCGGACGCCTTAACCACTAGACCACCGAGGCGGTCTCTCTGTAGCCAAGTCCCTGCGTGGGCCGCTGTATGCCCCCAGGTAAAGACCGCGGCGCGGCGCTGCACGTAATCGCTTGTTAGCTGGTCCTCCTGCTGCCGTGCCGCGTCTGGACAGAAGCGTTTATGATAAAGGCGATACTGTCTCCGTGAGTCACGCCTCTTTCCGCAGACTAGACTGTGATGCGTGTCTTAGAGAACTGCAAACACGCCAGGAACAGCCTGGCTGTGCAACCAGCCTCCCACTTCCCCTTTTTCGAGCTTGCAACAGCTGAAAAACCACGGCCGCTGTATCTGATCTCGTCCTGTGCTGCAGCCTCCTGCGGGCTCGCCCTACAGCGGCAAGCGGTTTATCTTTTTCTATTGGCGCGCGCGTTATTTCTCGAGGGCATGCGTCAGAAGTTGCGCGCACAGCAAGGTGAATGCCGCTGCTGCCGGCCCAGCTTTTCTTGCTGCTCGCAGAAAGGCTTCGCAGAGGCCTTGTCCCTCGCAGAAGATCGTACGCAGAGATGCTGAGTGTTTTATCTACTGACTTCATCTGCTGCCTTCGCCACTCGCCGCTGCTTTCAAGCAGTTCAACACCTTACCGCCCACACAAAAATAAAAGCAGTGAATGGGAGGAAAACAGCACAGCAATATATACACCACCTCCAATCGTTCGTAAGCTGTGATGTTCTATGTGACAGTCTGACAGATTGGTATCATTGCTCGAATTAGGCGTTCTGGAGAATACAACCAGTTGTTTCCAACCAAGTTTGAAGTCTTGAAATACATGCTTATAATGCTGCGAACCGGCGGGATCACCAAAGCGCACCTCGTCTCCTGGCTGTTCTTGACTATTGACCTTGCTGTAGAAAGAAGTAAGCAAGGTTTTGGCAGCAGTCCATCAGCAGCGAGGACAAGAATGAAATTAGCATCGTTACATGTTCTTATCTGTAGAATTAGAGGGTTCGTTGTATAATAATTCAAGAAAAGTGCGCAGTTTCGAGAGAGCATACCGACTGCCTTATATTTTCCCTTTCTGCAATCGACGTTTGCCAGGTCCCGCACCATAGCAGTTTCCGGTTCAGGCAGATTGTATGAGAGTTCCTGTCCCTTGTTCACGTGTGCGCATGATCGAAGCTGCACGTAAAGTACACTTGGGGATTATGGCCCTTGGGACCACTTTTACAACTTGAAGTGCAGAGACAGCTTGTGCAGCCCAGACCTGCACGGTGTTATGCATGCATTTCCCCCCTTTTATTGCTTTTTTTATACTTCACACAAGAGCAGCATACAACCAGCTGTACAGATGTTTATGTGTAAATTTACATGACGTCGCCGAAAAGCTGCCCGCTGCTTTACAATTCTTTCCAACGATAAGTAATACCATCATCGCTTTCAAATTCTCTCGGGCGTTAGAAGTAAAAACATCACTCATGTTGCTAAGCCTATAAGGAAATTTATCTGCATCCATCCAGCCGCCCCTTCCAGTCGGATTTGCCTACCTTATAAACCGCGAAAAGGGTGGATCTATTCAGTGGGGCCAATTGGTTTTGGTCAGCCTAAATTCGTATGCCAGCTCACGCAAAACTGGATAAGAGGCGAGTTGGGGTGTATAAGATCCCGACATTTCTGTGGGCCAGGATCGTGAGGGTGGCGCCCATATATATATATATATCCTCTCCAATAGGTCAGGTACCCATTCCCAGCTGGGTGAACTGGGGGGATGGAGTGCCGCGGCGGCACACGGGTATCGAACCAGCCTCTGGCCGCGCTTTCGTGATCGGAGGCCAGCGTTCTAACCACTCGAGCATCCGCTTCCCCTCACATATACTAATAAGGAATCACGAAAATACGGAATCGGAAACTGCAGAATAGTCTGCTCTTTGAACGCAGTGAACAGATCAATGGCATTAGGAAAAGTACATTTTAACATAAAATATCTTCAGCTCATACCCACCGATACAAGTTTGCAGCTTACACCAATGCCTCACTCTGAAGAATAACAGCGCAGTATATATTTGGAAATCTTTCAACTCATTGCAAAGTTCTGAAGTTTTGTAATAACCTAAGTGTTGGTCTTGGCATTCTGCTTCAAAGCTTCCTGAAATAATCCGCTTTGAAGATACAGGACTGTCAAGTTATCTAAATAAATATGCTGTACTTGTCTGGGGAAAGTGAAACAGAGGGGTTTACGCTGGCGTCATCAAACGCCATGTTGGCTACCAAAGAATGCGGTATTAGGTGCAAGACAAATGCGTTTATATTGTCCTGCAAAGGAGGTCAGTTTCCTTTTTCTTAAAGTTATTAGAAACGAAGGTGAAAAGGGCAGGGGGGGGGGAAGGATTTCTTTTATAACATCCATCTGCTGTACAGCCAGTATGGTGGCTTGTGCAGTCTTGGCTTGTACACACTTCATGGTCGCGGTTCGCGGTAAGCAGAACCTAAACGAAGTGAAAACTCTGTACAGGAGGAGACAGCCTTACCATGTGAAAGATGACAGTACCGAGCTGCTACTCAATTTATGCCCAAACACCTTGATGTTAATCCATTAAATAAATACATAGCAACAGATTCATACTGTTGAAATATTTGGCTAGTTCGCATCGGTATATAAACTGGAAAGCTCGGAAAGGAGATACAGTTTATACCACTCACGTAAACAGCAAAAGATTTCATTAACGCTGGTTATCTCCACTCATGCAGGCTGTACTAATGCGGGATTATTGAAAGGTTAAACGGATCTTGAGTAGAATGTTAAACTGTTCGTGCGAGAAGCACGGCTCTTTAAATCGCCATGGAGCACTGGGATCTCTGGGTGGGTCCGAGCCATTCGTTTCCTAGACGTAGAGCCATATACTTCGTAATCTGGCATTGCTTTCGGCGCAGGAAACGTTGATGCTGCTCTCTGAAATCGGGTTAAAACAATATCAGATGGATGAGAGTAAGCCTTACTAGCTCCTAAGTGGAACTTACACCTTAATACTGTCAGAAATCAGGAAGACTGCATCCTGAAATTTACACCGAACACCGCCTTTTAATCCCGCCAAGTTCGATCTGCGTACTTTCAAAACTCGGCGGGTACCCAGCCTGCCTCAGACTGGCATCTTGGCTTGTTCCACGCTTGGCCCAAGGAAGCTGAGTTTGGTGGACCAAGAACTTTGCACACAATGACTGACAGACAGGTCGACAGATCGAGGTGTTGATAGATGAATGGACGAACGGATACCTGCACACCGTACGGCATTTAGATGTTTTTTTTTGTACGACTTTTTGACCCCACTTACGACTACGAGTATGGTGTTCCGCAGTGAAAAAAAAAGGTTTCGAACATTGGGACAAATCGTCATAAAAATTAAGACCACTCCATAATTTCTAATCAAAAGTCGAAACTACTTAATTTATAGAATAACTTCTGTGGACTAGTCACCAAGGAGGAAAGAAACTTCATTTCTGTAAAATAATATTTTATTTCCATTGACCAAAAAAAAAAAAATCCAGGATCGAGAGCAACTTCAAAGAATGTCTGTAACACAGCAGGTATACTGGAAGATGTCTGAACGTTCCCGTAGTAGCAGGCTTTTATGCCACAACAGAACAGAGCAGAAATGTCTGGAAAAGCTTTCTGTAGCTGCAGCTGTCAGAACGACAGTCATGTACATCTGTGGAAAGACTGCAAAGTATGTTTATCTTCTGGTCCCGTATTCACGTAACCTGTACTAAATTAATAGTAATACCCGAATAGCCACTATTCAGGTACAGCTATTCCTTTCTTACACCGGCATAAAACTCGGCATGTGCCGAACAGGGAAAGAATAACTATTCAAAGAGTTATTTTAAATCATTTTTAAAACAAAAGCCTTAACTTGGAGCAGAATCGCAGACCGCGACTGTAGATCTAAAATTCCATGGCAACTTACTTCTATGCCAGCATTAACTTCATCCACAATGTCCATAAGACGTCAGGTCTTCCGAACATGTATGCCGAACGGATTTTTTTCTCTGAAAACGTTGTTTCTACGAAATTGAAATAAGATATTCGCTCCTGAGACCACCCAATAACTATAACGAGGGAAAATATGCTCTTCGGTTTTCGTGCATGGGAAATTAAAGGATGTTATTCTAGAATATCCTCCATGACAGGATGGAATGAGTCAGCTTTTCGGTTGTCTTGCATACAGGGCCTCATAGTCACACAGATAATTGTTAGGATCCGACTCGGGTTAGCAGTCTACGGATATTTCTATATATAGCCCGTCTATTCGTACAGAGACACGCGGAATACAGGGCGAACTGACTTGACCAGTCGTATAGCAGCACATACCAACGCTCGTGTAACGCATTTATAAGCCGCGTTACCAGAACACTTTTTGGCTATGTGAGCTGCAGCACCAGAAATGGTTTAGCATATATATTGCGTGTTGAGCATGGTCACTGTATGTCGGTCTGGAAGGAACAGTGAGGCGCTGCAGGGCGGACAGCGCCGTGCTGGACGGCGGAACTGTCATACAATACTTCCAGTCTTCTGCAGTTTTCACACCGTCACGTGGAGCTGTGCTCACAGTGGCAGACTAATCTCCCTTACCGGAAATCTTCAGACGGGAGGACACTAAACAATGTATAAAATTCTTTTCTGCGTAACGTTTTCTCAGCAATCATAATCCAACTGTGGTCACAACACGACAGTTGCATTTTGGCGCACACGGCGACAAATGTTTTGAAAAGCTTCTGGCTTAGCATCTAACTCGGCAGAAGCCATTCAGTAACAATTCTTCTAAAGCACTTCTAACTTGAGCGTTGGATGACTGCGATTTCTACAGAAGTCTTGCTGTTTGTTTAAAACTATCACCGGCTTTTGTCATTCACTTCTCTCTTCCCCAAACCATTCCCTTTCCACGGCTGGCTGCTGCCTTATCTTGAAGCGCCCCCACTCGAAGACAAGGGGCAGGAGGGGGGAAACAGCGCGGCCGGGATCAGTAGGACGCAGTCCCGCCCCCCCCCCCGCCTCCCCGCCAACCTCCCATCAAATTATCGGCATCTACAGGGGCACGAGAGGAACCAGTTTACTCCCTGACAGTTTGGTAGGTTCAACCTCTGACCCTTTCCTTGGACAACCGCCCACTCATCAGGACCGCCAGCCGCATCCACCTGCCGTAACAAGCAGCTGGACCTGGGAGCTGTGTTACTGTGGCAACTGGCGTGGCCAGCTGCGGTTCCCTCCCCCGTACGTCATCTGGGATCGGACCGCGCCAAACGCTCTCCGACATCTTGCCTGTATTACCGATGTGAGAGGTACGGCACTGCCCTCCAAATACAGAAAGACATAGGCTGCTGGCTCTGGCCCCACAACACAGATATCAGTTCCAGCCTACCGAAAGCGGCTCCTGCAACCCTCCCCCTCCCCTCCCCCTCCCCCTCCCTTGCAGCCGGCGAGCGCGGGATAGTGGAAGGGATGTCTATGAGCAGCTAACAGGAGCTAGGCAAAAGGAAGGGAGATCCCGAACTAAAAATAGATTTCACAGCCACAGTGAGTAGGCACCGGCGTTGCGGGGTAGACTGGATGCTTAGCTGAATATGGCGGACTTGTAGAGGCCGGTGTAGCTTGACGGTAAGAAAACTTTTTTTTTCACCCCTCCTTCTTGTCAGCGTGTTCTGCTGTCTGCATGCCGTCATTAACGTGCTTCCAACGGCCTGCTCGTCTTCGCGTTCAGCTTGATTGAACGCGATGAGAGTTTGCTTTTTTCGAAAACACTTGTCGAAAACTTTGGTCCTCCAAACTTTCTCACGTTCTTGCGATGGCGCGCGCCGGCACCGGCAAGTTGTTGGGGGGAGCTGTTCTAGCGACGCAGATGCTGCAATTTGCTAAGACGGGCGTTAACAACGTGGTGTGCACAGCTCTGCTCAACTTCAGAGACCAGACACGGTTTTAAAAAAGATTTTTTTCAAAAAATTCTTCGGAGAGGAGGTTTGGGTGGGGGCGCTTGGTACCCACGAGCTGAAGATGCGTGCCTCAAGAGCCGGCGTATCCTTATTGAATTACTTCCCCCTGTTCACAGCAGGCCGAGCCTCCTCTCATTACCCAGGGCCGAGAACGCTTCACGCACAGCCGACACATTTAACGGCTCGGCGGCTGCTTGATCTCTTGCGTCTTATGACTTTGTAGCACTTCTCAAACATCCATTCTTAGTTACAGGGACTGATTCTGTCGACGAAAGCGTATCAGACGCAGTGTTACACACTTTGTTTATGTCAACTGTCGTTTTACCTCCTTCCACAGTCTCCTTCCAATTCGGTGGATTTTTACCTGGCACAGAAAAAAAACCGCTTTCCTTTTTATTCTTTCTTGTGGAAAATACTTTTTGCCATTTCTTCAAACGCTCGATCTCATTGGTGACGTGCATTTTTGTCGTGGTCAATAACTAAGACTTACGTTATCTACAGGATATCATGTCAACAGACAAGTATGGGAAGCTGCAGTCGGTTTGTGTGTGTGTGTGTGCGTTTCTGGCGCCCGACGAAATGTATCGTTATTGTCAGAGTTTATTTTCTGATGGTACGTGCAAACTATTAGTGTCACTGCCGCAGATATGGTGCCTCGGTGTGGTGTAATTAGAACTGAAACTGTATGCTGTTCTACTTCCCTCCCCTTTTTCTGCGAGCACCGTTCTTGTTTTTGCCTGCTACACTTTAGCGCCAATTCGCTAACGAAATTTATAACTGGCAAAGAAACTTTTCTTCCTTCCTTCCTTTCTTTCTTTCTTATTCCAAACACCCACTTGATAAAAAGAACTGTTTTATCTGTCTCCAACGGCCAGAGTTATAACAGACTTGCAACGGTATCTAGGTTAGAAGGCAGAGTTCGTAGGTACGGGGGAGGATGCAGTTGGCCCACGCGGACACCAAAATGGACAGGCCATCAGCGAGTCTCCCTAGCAAAGTCCCGGCGCTATAGGACAACGTTGAAGAACGTTTTGCCAACGCTTGTCAAGCGCGGCTACATCATACGTTAAGCCAGTGGCGTTTGGCAACGGTTCTAGTTCTCTCGATCTCTCCAACAAACAAAAAACAAACAACAAAGCAACAAAGTCGCAATCTTTCTACGTTGTTTATTCACGTTTCTTTCTCACATGATCCCTGCCCCCCCCCCCCACGCTTTCCCACCCACTAGACTATATAGACTTTCCTTTAGGCATGCTCAGTGATGGCGGCTACAAATTGACATCATTAGACCATTCTAGGTCATCAACATCACTCAGGCATGCAGGGAAACTGCAATTAGACCATTCTGGAAATTATTTGCTACAACACGGCGCAGCTTGTCCTGTCTGAACATGTTCGAAAAGTTACGTCAGCAGCGGCGATTCAAACACCAGGCTAAGTCTGAACAATGCTTACGCTGCACAGCTGCACAGTTGGAGGACAATGTCAGGACCGGTGAAGGCACACTTCCTCAGGACAGAAAAAGCTGACACATGTTTCAATTTGTTTTCAATTCTCAAGTCAACTCCCAGCGCCGGTAGCGGCTTGCGAAACAGAAAGCCATTAAACCACGGGCTTCGTGAAGTTTCTTTCCCTACCTTTTGGCCCCCTTCCTCCCCTGTTCCACCCTATTCCTTCCTACACCTCCTTCTTTCTTTCACCTCCCTTCTCTCTCTCTCTCTCTCTGCGACGCCTCCTCACTACCCTTACACTCCACCGCACCACACACAAACACAAACACAAACCACAGTTTCCATTCAAAAGACTGTATAAAAGGGGGCCGGAACCTTATAGGGAGGCTGGATGCATGAATCACTGGCAGGCGGCTCTGGCCACGGACCGAGGTTCGTGGGTGTATCAGGTATACGTGCGGTGGGCGCCCACTTCACATGGCGTATGCCAGCTTCCGTACACTATGCCGACCTTGTTGCCTAGCCCACGCCAAGAACAACTTCAACGTCTCTCTTTCTCCTTTCTTTCTTTCGAGCATTTTGTTTTCCAATGTCCCGAGAGGTAGTTCCGGCTGTTAATCACCAACAGGTCGTTTCCATCGAAATTTTTTGCCCATCGTAATCTCTAGTCCGTCAGAATGTTTATTTCAAGTTATGCGTGTTTCCAGCGTAAGACCGATACGAAACCTTTCCAGGAGAGAAGACGTATTTAAGGTTAATCCACAGTCAGCGGAAATTCTCAGCTGGTATTTTCGTCAAGTGGATTGCGTCACACGTGCGATTGGGGTGGGGGGAATGACCCGGCGTTCGTAACTGGCGATACTACATTTTCGTAACTACGTGAGATACCCGCAGCATGCCCCGAACCCTGCTCTTTCTTTACTTCTTTTTAATTATGTCCTTTGATTATGTCCTTTGATTATGCTCTGTATCCGTTCGAGTGTATCTCACCTCGTCAGGTAATTCAAATTAGGATGAGTCGCACACAAACCAAGAATTTGGTGGCCGAAAAGCTGGCTTCTTCGTCAAGTGCCAATGATAGGTGAGAGCGAAAGGTTACTTTCAACAGTTTGGGAATGCAGTGCAACAGCACCCCCCACCCAACTCCACCCAGGATAATTTGCTGGTAAACAACTAACACTTCATTGCCAAGAGACCGAGTTGTGTTCATTGTGTATATTGTAGGCTACAGCCTTAACCAGCTAAGAACCTCCGACCGCGCGCACGCAGAGCTATGTGGCTTGACGTCACACGGCACGTGCAGTGTCTGTCCGATCTTGAAGCTACGCTGCCAGCGTCACATACGTGCTACTGTGGCATTTGTAGTCAAAGATAGCGGCCTGCCCAGTTCTCAGACTTCATTCTACAGCCGTCGGCTAGGAATCGTATTTCATGGCGGGAAACTTTCTGTAAACATATAACTCTAACTTGGATACTACGCACGCAGCCGCTAGGGAATATCTGTGATGTTGGATTTGTCGACATCGAGGTTCAGATACTTTCCTCATTTTACTCCTCGAAAATGCTCGTGTGTGGGAAGAGAAAAGGGGCTGGGGGTATACGTGGGGTAAATACCGATGTGCTTGGAAATGTGCCTTGACGAACATGTCGAACACGGGAATTTCGATATATGGGAGATAATATGTACGCGGTTGTCCTCTGTACGTAAACGGACATTCTCAGGCCGTAACCGTCTAAACTTTGTGATAATAAACGATGTTTACATGTGAACAACACAATCATCTTATACTTAATATCAACATGAACCGAAAACCTCAAGTTTTGTCGACGGTCTCTTCCTTGTCTCTATACATCACGCCCACACCCAGCCCTTAAACACCCGATGATTTCCGGTTTTTGTGAAAACAAATGTGCTGACAATTTAAAAAGAATCTACATTCTCGGTCGGTACAAATTCTTGGCCAAGTCTCAGCCGAGGAGCAGCAAAAGTGTGGCCTGGAGCTATACAGGGGCCAAAATGTTGCGGTCCTAGACAAACTAATTAGATGTGTCTGGCAACAGAGAGATGGAGCTAACAATAGATCTATCGAAAGTTGCAAGAGGTCTAGGAGTAGATTCGGGTGTTGAAAAAAAAGCCCAGAAAAAATATGGATGTAAACATTACATCTAGGATTAGTACTTTGATAAACTAGGTCGTATGCTACAAGCGTAGGAAGAATAGGTGTGATTCTAGCTCAGAGGGTCACAGGGTCACGCGTACAATTCTGATGGGTCGAAGTAGGAAGTGCCCTGGGCTATCAGAAAGTGCAGTCGGTTGGTCCCACGGACTTGTGGGTCTGTGTGCTGCGCGCTTTGAGAACGCAAATCGTACCAGAGGTTCGCTTGGCAGTCGGCGACAGCAAAGATAACTTGCCGGCTGGCGTCAGGCGGCGCCTGGGTGCCTGAAAGTGGCGACGCCCTCTGCCAGAGCTAAGTCCTCAAACCGCAAACAGAATCCTGACAGAAGGCAGGAGAGAGAGAGAGAGAGATGGGGGGGGGGGTGTGGGCGCTTCGGTGCACCCGTTTATTTCTACAGTCGTCTATTGAACTAGTGAAGATGGATCCAAATGGGCGTGTTACGACACCTAAATTACGGATAGATAACGCCTGGCAGTCGTGTTTGCTCCCAGAAACAGGCTTTTATGATATGTTCCGGGTGTTCACGTCGTTTTTTTCAGTTTTCTTAATTCTTCCACCACAAGGGATGTCTTTTTTCTTTTGGAGATGTCTGGTCCTGTTCAATGCATGCCTGTCTAAGCCATCGGGAAATCTAGTTCGCTTTGCAGACACAGCCCACAGGGGACTTCATCTGTTTTATTCCACGATGCTAAACATTATTCAGTTGCTTGTTTGTGTTAAAGCCAGGCCGTGACACGAAGATGTCTGTATCGCTGTTTCACACACTCTAGTCAGGGGGTACAAGAACACACACTCTAGTCAGGGGGTATAAGAACACACACTCTAGTCAGGAGGTTCAAGAACACACACTCTAGTCAGGAGGTACAAGAACAAACACTCTAGTCAGGCGGTTCAAGAACACATACTCTAGTCAGGCGGTTCAAGAACACATACTCTAGTCAAGCGGGACAAGAACACATACTCTAGTCAGGCGGTTCAAGAACACATACTCTAGTCAAGCGGGACAAGAACACATACTCTAGTCAGGCGGGACAAGAACACATACTCTAGTCAAGCGGGACAAGAACACATACTCTAGTCAGGCGGGACAAGAACACATACTCTAGTCAGGCGGTTCAAGAACACATACTCTAGTCAAGCGGGACAAGAACACATACTCTAGTCAGGCGGCAGCAAAAATTATCACCTACTGACCTAAAACGCGTTCACTTGTAAACTATCTAAAGGTGACTGGCAGCCTCGCAATTTGTTGGCCGTTTGATTGGAGCTTAATCATCCGGTAAACGCCTAATAATGAGAAAACAGATGCAAATCTCACCCCCCCCCACCCATACCTAACCTGTTGTTTCACACCCCTCCCCCAACTTCGGCAGGTCCCTGTTGCTGTTTTGTATCTTTTTCTCTCTGTTACCGTGTTTGCAGCTCTGTTTCTGTTGTATATTCCAGAGAAACGTGCCACTCCCAGAACTTCCAAAAAAAAAAAAAAAGACAATCTCGGAAATGACACATTGACTTTGACAGAATGCCTCCACTTCGGCTCGCTAACCGAGAACTAAAATATTAATCACAACAACTTAAACCGAATAAAATGTTATATAACAAATGGGCGAAAACCCTTTTCACCAGCCTCATAGTCAGTGCGCAAGCGATTTGGATGGTTTGACGTGGAGTCAGCAGCAAAGGGCGTATAAGGATGAGGGAAAGCGGGAAGAAGGTGGTGAGGGGGTGCAAGGGAGGGAAAGTGGGAGGAAACCTGAGTGGCCGGAGAATATTCCTGTAAACAGGTGCCGCATTTCGGAGACACGGGATCCCAATCCAACACCCTGAGCATTGGTAGCAAGCTAGCGTTAAGTTACGGCTAAGCTACAGGCCGCCCCAGTGCGCAGTCTGAAACTGAAAGTCGAATTAAAAACAAAAAAGAGAAGCAGAATTTCGTTCGGCGTGGTGTCTGAAATCGAACCTCCAGTCGCCCACACGGAAGAGCTGCACCTCGTTTGACGAGATGCGCCCAATTTGACGAATTTCAAGAAAGCTGACAGGCTGCTGTGTGTACGTGTATGGTGTATGTGCAATCACTGGCTAGTGCTAGCTTCCACACTGGCAGACGCGGTGCTGGACACAGAAGGACTCATTGATGGCCACTCCTTACTATTTGGTAGTTGGGCCGTACATCAGCCCTGGTTTTCTGTTTCTGCAGGGACCTCCTGATAGGTCGGGCCTTGTCTGGAGAGAACAACTCTTTTCTTTTTCTTTCCCCCACGCCGGCTCAATCGTGTGGGCATAGACAGAAAGCTGCCTGTACATCATTGCGCTCCCCGCCACGACCTGACCTATGGCCTCGTAACGTGGTACTGTTTGGTAATACATCTGGAACGACTCCTCTGGGTCTCCTTAGAAAAAAAAGGGGATGGGGGGTGTTGGTAGTGGTTTTGAGCAGGAATTTTCGAGACTATCAGAAAATGTTGACGCAGTTTCCAGATGTGGATTGGAAAGAGAGTCGGAATGACAGAAAAGAGAGGGGGAAGAGAGAAGGATGAAGCGACACCTTATTCAGCGCAGCCCCTAGACCGAGTCTGAATGGGGATGGATGGTGGTGGATGGGGAGAGAGAATACCACCCCTATAAGAACGTACCCACAAAACGTTTGCAGTCTGACAGTTATGTGTCGGACCTTATGATTCCGCGCGGTGAAGATTGTGCCGGACTCAGGAATGCGGTTTTCACGAAGCGACAGGATCTAGCGAAACGCTGAGCTGTGTAATTTTTTCCCCCTCACAGAGTAAACCGTTTAACACAACGTGCGTGAGCACAAGCAAACGGCCGTTACAGTTGAATCAGCCTTCCGGATGTTAACAGCTGCTCCGCAGATGTCATGAGGGAATTAGGCGTTTGTCCGTCTGAGCAGCACTCCATAGCCACCTCGCCCACGGCACTGCGAATTGTCAAGATAGCCTTGGCAAACGCTGCGATCAGCAGCGCGAAAAACCCAAAACAAAACAGTTAAAGCATATACTCTGTATTCAGCAAGACCCCGAAGTCACAGAACTAAGAACGTCTGATGAAAGACTGGGACCCTGCACCCAACATTTATGCGACAGATATGAAGGCATCGCAGGTGACATACCATTCATATTACCAATCATATGGCATGTACCATTCATATTACCAATCAGATGGTATATACCATTCATATTACCAGACAAATACAAGTACTCCACTGTGCACTAACCCAGTTGACGTGCCGTCAGAAACGTTTAATTTGACTCTCAAAAATTCCGTCTCTGTGCTAACCCAAAGCACCCGCTGACACTCATTTTGCATAATTAGCATAGGCAGCCCTGCTGCTCAGGGACTTTTTCCGCTGTCATAATATTTCCTGTGTCCTGAAACAACGTAGGGTTTGTGGGCGCAGGGCCAGCAGGCTTTACTCAGTGGGTTTTGCCCAAGACGAAAGACTTCCGTCGGTCAACTTCACCAGCCATCAAATTCCCCATCTTCTCTCCTCCAATCTCCCCCCACCCCATTTTCATCAGTTTGTATGTGTATATTCTGAATGGAGGTTGTGTGTGGGTAGGCGCTGCGCGCGTGTCTGCTGACTCACCAGTTCACCAGTTGGTCCACTGATGGTGCACAGCTGGGAGTCTGTGTACAACTTCTCCCTATATTTGTCTATGTGTGTACATACGTGTATGCTTGCGCGCGTTCGTGTGTGTGCGTGCGTGCATGCGCGGCGCGAAACTTAAGAGCTCTTGCATTTCAGCGCAGAAAAGCATACGCGAGGTAAGAAACAGCGCGAATACATGACATCTTATATCCTGGAGGGGGAAAAAGTCAACTTTTCCGTGATGACTGAATGTTACTCACGCCCTCGGATTTCTTATGAACAAAAGAGCGAGCAGCAAGGAGAGGGGCTGAACGTATTGCAGGAGCACTGGCCCGCAGACTTCGGTTGTCTGGAACATTCTCCGCACATAGCCTGAACGTCTAGAAAACCGATTATTGATGACAAATGTCCTGACCGTTTAGGCTGTGGGTCATTAGCAGGGCACCAGCTTAGGCTGTGGCTTATTCGCAGGTAACTGACAAGCTGTGGCTTATTAACAGGTAACCAGAAGTTCACTTATAAGACTGGCTGTGGAAGCTCAGTGAAGTTTTGTTTGGGTGAGAAATACGTGTGGCTTCAAATGTACCTCTATACCGAAGTCGCGTCTCCGATAACTTGAGGAATTCAGTGCAATCTAACGATATAACACTACCCAGTTGCCCCGAACCTAAGTCATTACTGAACACTACCCAGTTATACCCTTAGTCATTACTGAACACTACTCAACTATACCATTAGTTATTACTGAATGCCTGAACATACCATCGTGTCCATTCGTTCACTTTAGCCATGACATGAAATCAGCTTTCTGCAACAACTATTGCACTTAAAATCTTGAAATTAATTAGCAGTGATTGGAACATTTTATCACAACTGCGACAGAAAACCTGTACGTAGATAATGTTCTGTAGTTTATTCAGTCAGATGCAGATGTTTCTTGTTTGAGTAAATGGCATCTGACGTGATAAAGGCTATTTGTTGCCAACCCGACGTCACGCAGAACTCTGGAGGTTTTGTGCAAACGTCCTATTGGCCGAGACAAACGAATCACGTGATCATGCCATCGTTGCACAGTTCGGCACCATCAGGATCGTTCCTTAGGGCCGGGCAGGCATCGCATCATCCTTATCGTGGGGTAGACGGGTGGGACTATCTTTATAAATAACGTTTTGCTCTTCTTTCTCAATCCTGTAGCCATCGTTTTCAAGAATTTGACAAATGAAGCCCCATGAACAAAAACAAATTCGATGCGCTGTGTTGTACATAACTGCTAAAGTAGCCACAGATGTTTGCAGCAGCACACGCCCAGTGATGCTTGCAGCAGCACACGCCCAGTGACGCTCGCAGCAGCACACGCCCAGTGACGCTCGCAGCAGCACACGCCCAGTGACGCTCGCAGCAACACACGCCCAGTGACGCTTGCAGCAACACACGCCCAGTGACGCTTGCAGCAACACACGCCCAGTGACGCACCCAACAGCACACGCCTGTGACGCTCGCAGCAGCACACGCCCGGTCACGCTCGCAGCAGCACACGCCCGGTCACGCTTGCAGCAGCTCACGTCCGGTCACGCTTGCAGCAGCTCACGCCCGGTCACGCTTGCACCCTGCCTATCTGTATCCGGACCATCCGTATGTATCACTCTAGGCCCTGGCTCAGTGTCCGTAGCCCGGCCCTCCTCTTGTAACTGTGAACCTGATGAAAACTGACAGTTCGCCGCTTTGTCCTGGTGTAGTTCCACACAAGCTACGTGGGCGACTGCCCATAATGTTTGCAATAAAGCAGACTGGTAGAAGGCAGGCAAATATAGGTTCAGGTATGAAAATTATCTGCGAAAGTGTGCTGCACAGTGATGGCGAGGCGTCATCAAGTAAAAGTACCGACCGGCTCAGGACCCAATCAGTGGACACGCATGAATGGGGACAATGGTTTTACCTTGATGCCCTTTACTTTCTGAACCCAGTTTTTATTTTTCTTTAATTCTGTAGATTTCCTGCTTTTCAATCCACGCTGTCATCTTATTTTTAACAAATTGTTCCTTTTGAACTTGTGGCCATCCTTCACTGTCAGCTGCTTGTAAAAATACTCGGAGCCCCACACACACGTATGGCCGATAACTGGGCAGGATGACAGCGTTTTTTATCGTTCTGAGCTGAAAGTTTATAATAACCCGAATCATAAGCAATATTTCTCCTTACGAGTGCAGTACTCCTTGTATAGTCGATGATCTTATACATCAATGCGTTCGCGAAAAGCCTCTCAACTGGACGACTGTGCGTCCTGGTTCCTTGTCATGTGAGGGCTCGGAATGAGAAGAGGCGCAGCTACAGACGATACAGCAAAACTGAGGGGGTATAGAATAGAATATACACCGTCTGGCGTCAGAATGTACCAGAAGCCTGGAACCGCATTGCTGGTATTGAACGTATCCAGAAAGGGCAGCATCTTTTTTTCGTCCGGGCGAACAAGGAAAACGGAGGAAGTCGAGAGGGTTGATCGGGGGGGGGGGGGGGTGGTGGAGAAATCGCCAACTTTTTTTAAAGGGGGATGGGAGAGTCTGTAGTGATCAAGCTGATATAGCTTACAGATAAACTATTTTTCCCCTTCTTGTTCTTGATCGATCGGCAAAGAGTGCCGTGGGAGCTATGGCCAGCAGATCAGTGAATGTAGGTCTTGTTTCCTCGGCGTCTTACCGCAAAGCCCTTGATTATCACAAGTGAGAGCAGAAATCGATCTAAGATGCGAATATTGTACGATACTGTTACAGACAGGCGATTGGCGAAGGTGGCTTTTGCCTCTGCGATCGACCAATTTAAACGTTAAACAAAACCCCTGCGGTCCTCGCTTCCTTTAAATCAGCAACACAGTCGTTGCTTAACTCCTCGACTCCTGGTGGAGAAGATTACGTCACTGGTTTTGGCGCGATTCCCTGTCTCGTCCGCCTTGTTACGTCAGCGACCTGTGCATGTTAGGGACGGTCTGTGGCCAGTAGAGTGCACACCCCGCTGCCCCTGATCGATTGAAGCGTGCCCGTCGGCTGCATCTTGCCTACCCCTCTCTCTCCCTACATCACCCCGCTGACCTTGGCTACGTGCACGTTTCCAAGACCCGTTCCGCTGTGCCAGGCCGAGACGCCAGAGCAATGCATCCTTGTAATATAACTTCCTTTGCTTGCCTTTCCCATCACTCATTTTCACTGGGATCGTTTTAAAAAAACTCGCAGCAGAAAGTGTTCCTGAATTAGTTTGCCTCTGGGGTTATCTAGAAACAGCTGTGTCTGGGCAAAAAAGCGCATCGCGCGTTTCTAGTGATGATCCGGCCTGAAGCTAGAGATATGCCGCAGCTCCATAGTCAGATATCCTCCACAGGTGTCTGAGAGTTCGGCAAGCTAGCAACAAATTTTGGCCATGGGCATGCGCTACGTTGCCAACGAAGCAGACGTTAACAGTTTCTTTGCGAGCGCGGACTGCAGTGAAACATCGTCTTCAAGTTTCCATTTAAGGCACTTTTGCACTTTTCTCTCCCAACCCATCCCCACACCACAAACGCAGATATTTACTACTTGTTGTGAACACACACACGAGGGCTTTAACCATACCAAAAGCTTCGTACAGTAGCGTAGCATGACGGTCACAACGCCGATTGTGACATCACTGCAACCGTCGCAGTTCTAACCCCCCCCCCCCCATTATGGTCATTACTACCCCTGCGGCTCGGCAGTATTACTGCAACCGCCATCGATATCACCGCCCGTCAAAACTATTCCTTCACCCCTTATCAGGGATTTCAGAGTTTCCGTGAAGGAGGCGGTGTATGCAGTTAACGATGTGCTTTATGCGCATCGGTAAAAATGATAGATCTACGTCAGCCCGCTTGCCGCATCAGCCGCTAACATGCCGGTACGTTGGCTTACCCTTGACCTGAAGCTGCCGAAGCTCGTTCTGAGATGCATTGTGGAAGTTTAATGCGCCAGACCGCTGGCGGTTATCAGAGAGCACACCTCTTCTTCTCTCCGACATACGTAGATATGGCTTCCGCTACCAGCATACACACAATGCACTCGTGGCAGCTCACGCTCTCCCCTGCAAGCTCTCTTCTCCTTCCTAGTACTGAAACTGAATCTGTATACACTTGTTTGTACATGTTCGTTTAATGCAACCACAAACACACCAAAAATAACCGTGTACAGTTAGGTTAAGCAGTATCCACTTTACATTGATAGCGCAGTTTAGGACTGTAAAATTCTAGTTGAAGGAATTCTGAACTCACTCCCGCGCGCTCTCTCTCTCTCTTTCCGTGCGTGCGCTAGCTCAGACCGTGGCGCCGCCTGTGCACTCTATCGCTCTCTTCCATCTAAGTCTCCCAGCAGAGTTTTCGATCTGACAACACCCAAGCCACCCCTTTCCCCCGACCTTTAATGCTGCGTGAAGTTTTCCCCCCCCCTGAGCTTTGTGTAGGACGTAAGGTCTTGTACCCTGGCTGCAAGTGAATCTGCACTCACGCAGCTTGGGTGTTGCCCGACTAGGTTTCACCCAGTTCTTGTCCCGCCCAAGGGGTAGCTGGAGACACTTGGAAAGCCCTGGGAAATGTTTACAGAAGAACAGAAACCTTAACACAACGAACAGAGTTGCCCCGTATTGTTTAAAAGAAAGCCAGCAGTTTTATTGTTTTAATTTTAAAAAGTGCAGAATGTGTAGTGGTTAAAATGAAGGATACCCCGTCTTTGGTTTGCCTAAACATTAAGGTCTGCAAAACTAAAAATCTGAGCCACTTTGCGCCTCTAATTTCCGGAGGAAGGTAAATTTAATGGGCGTCCACTTCCCCACGCGCGTAAACGCCCATGTTCACAGCGCACACAGACAAGAAAGCTTAATCCCTCACACTTCTTCAACACCAGGTTCCAACCAGTGAAGAAAAAACCCAAATCAAAACCTCTAACAAAAACTGAATGCTCAGCATTGACAACTTGATAAAGAAAGTAAACGATGCCAGTGTGATGGAGGACAGAAAAACAACGACCGTGATAATTAAAAGTTGTTAAGTAAATACAGCAGTTAGCTGAATGTTTACTGTTAATGGATGGATACTGCAAACTGCAGATCATGCAGAAGATTGGATTGAAAGTGTCTCCGAGGGGAAAGCAAGTCGATTTTCTGTCTGAGTCAGTCCCGCTCGCTGTACTAGATGCTTACCAGGTGCCAATGCCTGGAAAGTGGCAAAACACGTGTGCAGGCGCTGGCCGAATGCAAACTTCTGATGTGCCTTTCTTGATATAATTTCGGCATGCAGACAATTGTTCGTTCATTTCTTGCGAAGCTTTACTCGGGATTTGTTTCCCTAAGCATTACAGTAAGAAAACCTACTTTTCTGGAACACGATAAACATGATAAAACGTTCAGGTAAACGGCAAACGGAACACGTATGAGCAGGTCAAAGCTTGCATGTAACACAGAGATGGCATCGCGCTACTGAGATTTCTGGAACAAACTCTGTCATACGTAAATCATTTCTCGTATAGACCACATCGCAGACAGCCCGCAAACTGAACATATGATGCGATAGATGGTTCTCGAACGCATGACACTGGGACTGGAACCGGGGGGGGGGGGGCGCTGTAACACGTGTTCAAACACAAGAACACGCCCTTATGTAAGAGGGTTAACAGCACGGGCGCTGGCTGGCTGACGTCCACGCGCCAGACAGCACGCGCCACGCTTCGTGGTCTGCAAGCAAGCGGGCGAAAGACCACCAGAAGACGCCACCTGATGGGTGGGGCGAAGCTGTAGCTTCTGAGTGGTGATCTATCGCGCATAAGCTTCAAATGCGCAACTGCCGCACACACACACACACACAGACGCGAAGAAAGCAGGGGTGGAGAGCATCCTACGGCCTCCTTACCTTTTCTTCTGGAAGGGTAACTCTGACTGGCAAACAGTCTTGTTCTCAGGGAGTCGAAGCCCTCTGACGTCAGTCCTGACCTTCCTGACGCTGCTACGCGTTGCGTCTCCTTAATCTGTGTTGACGTGTGTTAGATTCCTCCCACCCACCCTCGTCCCTCTCTCCCTCCCCCACACACAGGTAAACATTGCCCTCGTAAAAGCGCGCGCTTGTGTAGCGTACAGCGTACAGGGGGCTGGCCCGGTGGCAGGGGTAGCGGTGTGCCTGGGGCTGGGCGCTCACACAGATTGTGCTGTCGTTCCCCTTTCTAACAGTTTACAGGACCCCAGTAATACCAGCTGTGACCTCTGGCTAACTAAAACTACTTCATGTCCCCGCCCTGACGTCTACAAAGTCAGCCCTATTGAGCCTTGGACTGTGGTGTCATAAGGACAGCAGTTGTACCTTTGAGTATGACAATCATAAGAAAGCAGACCACATCTGTACCCGTCTCACCGAAATCGCACGCGCTCCTGTCTGTGAGGACACGCTAATAACAGTGATCACATAGCACCTCGTGGTCCCAGTGACCCATGCACGTGAGAAACGCTCAGGTCACAGTGACCTGTCGTGAGCCGCTTGCTGCTAATGACTAGCAGGGCACAAGCATTTGTTGACCTCTTCTGGCTGCTGCCGATACCATCTCCTCAGGCGCCTGGCATTATATGGAAACCCCGCCAAAACGATTTTCAAAAAGTGAAGTTAAAAGATGATACCGCATTGAAATATTTTATAGCGTTAACTGCCAATCTGACAAACACCCCAGCCCTGGGGAAATAAACTAAAAAGTGTTAATTTTATGATGAAGGTTGACCTCTGCTCTCTTTCCATTACAGTATATTTCTCTGATGCTGCTATGTACGACGTTCCACTGATATTTGTTGGGTGTGTATGGTATCTTGATAATACTGCCGACAGCCGCATACGTTTTTATCGTGTTTCTATTCTTATGCGTGTCTCCTATCCTGCTTGTTACCTAGGCAGCAATATGTAACTTTTATGTTCGTATATAGATATGTAGTTGTAATGTAAAATAAAAATTAAATAACAAATAAATACAAAGAAGACATAGAAACGACTGCATCGACGGATCAACAACAATGGACAGCCCAGACATTAACTGTAGGAGAAGAAACAGAAAACGATGACAGGGCTCTACGGTAACTGACATCCCACCGCCCTTGTTTGCTTTTCCGTCTAGCGATGTCCAGATGGCGGAGTTCTAGACCCACTGACAGTTACCACTGGCAGCACCGTGTGCATTCCTAACATTTTTGGGGGGAAGGGGGAAAGGGGGAGGGTAGCGAAGATAGTCTCCAAGTACCTCGCGAACAGCCTTGAGAGTTCAGTGGTGTTTAAGGTTGGGAGGTGAAGGGTTCGTGAGCGATCCTGAAACAGCTCCACTGTCGGGCAGAATGAGCTCTCTTGGCCGTCAAGAGCAGGCTCTCCAAAGGTGCAAAGTGATCCTCGGCGAGTTTGACCTTCTGACCCCGAAACTCCGGTCCGCCATGATAGCCTTCTCCCTCCCCTCCACCCCCCTTCGTCTAGGGAAGGTCGAGCGGAGAGCATGCCCAAGCGTGGCTAGATGGCTAGATGGCTGGGTCGCTGGTTTGAGTACCCTACAGAAACGTCCTGCTGAACGAGCCTCTGTTGAAATCCTACTGATCTGGTAAAATAATTTCCCCCAGTCCTTCATCGCGTGGTCTCCTGTGAAAGACCCGTGCCACGATCCTCACACCATCAGGTCATGGCGTGCAAGTCCCGACGCCTTTGGGGGAGAGTGTGATCAAGTACTCAAGTAGTGTGTGACTGTGACTGTGACTGTGTGACTGTGACTGGCTGCTGAGCGAGCCGATGGTGCATTTGTTTGACGTCTTCTATTTCCAACGCTTTCATTCGCGTGGAATCTTTCTTGGCCATCTTAAGGCTAGTCTTCTCTCTCGTTGTCGTTTGGGGGGTCCAGTCCTACCCATAGCATGCAATGCCAGACTGTGGCCGGCGTAAGATGTGTCCAATCCACTTCCATTTCCTATTCTGGGGGGGGGGGGGATACTTGTGCACTCCTTTGCCACTCCTCGAACAATACTGTTTGTTGGGCGTGTTTACAGCCTCTGTGGTCAACTGTGGTGCGTCAGATTACGTCAGGGTGGGAACTCTGTTTACGAAGCATTCTGACGCTGGTGACAAAATCTGCCATAACCTTTTGTATTGTCTCCTTGAGATGTCTAAATCGAAAAAGTTATGAAGCCACAGGCGTCAAAATATCTTTGTCGGAAGACGGCCTTGAAAGTTTGCCAGAGCTTCCGTCTTTTTGCGTTCTCTGTGCACAGGTCTAGTTGACTCGTTCGGTATCGCACCTCCTCCCCTTCCTCCCCCTCCTCCCTCCTCCCCATATCACCCCACCCCGCCATCAAGCAACTCTTCTGAGAACTGTAAGCCATTTTCTGAGAATCACAGAACACGAAAATACATATACCTTTCGACCGATCGATACCCCAGTACATCAGATGAGTACCTCATATATATATATAATTCTGATTAACGCAAATCATTTCTCTCATGAAAACATATCAATGTCCAAATAGCGCAAAGTAAAAATAATCAAATTCTATGCCGTTAATACGTTTATTAATGAGAACATGGGATTTTAAAATTGTGTTCTGGTTATTTTCTAGCATATAAAAACCTGACGTTTTCGTGTCACTGGCTCGGGTCCACTAACCAGCATTTCAGCAGGTCACTGATCCAGACTCGCTAGCCAAGGATTCTGGTTTGGTATGAGCAAACTGCTTAAAAAATGCGGACGAGTTTCAAGGGGCGGGTAAGGCCGTTTTGGACAATGAAATTGCAGAGGCACATGGAAGGACTGCTGGGGCTGTGGTCAGGGTCAGTGTGCTGACGAAGCAAAGGGCCCCTGACCTTCTGAGGGGTGGGGGTGGGAGTTTGAAGGGGTGGTGAGAGCGAGGGACGATGTTCACCATGAAACCTCGGTCATAATGAGAATATAAAATCTAAGCGATAGCTAAAGGGCTGTCTTGGCGGGGTAGGGAGGGAGCTGAGGTAGGGGCAAGCACTCCCCGTGAGTTGTGTATCCAAGAGATCCTGCAAAATGCGCACGTGCTAGACAATGCTCCCGTTTGTGCCTTCTCGCTATGACGCAGTGTCTTTGGAATTTGTTTTGGTAGATGTCAGCGGTTTCTCGAGGCTTCTTAATGTTTTCGGCTCATGTCGTATCCACCTCTCCTTCACTTCGCCTCTCTCTCTCTCTCCGTCTCTGAGGGCCGTGACCTGTGACGTGTTTTTGTAAATTTTGTCTAGGTGTGGCACCTGTTTGCACGGAGGATGGGCCGTCAGGGTTCATTACGGCCACTCCAGCTTTCCTGCTTAACACTTTCTCCTCCTGAATCCAAACCGGCACGGGGTTCGTTGCTGATTTTACTGTAAACAAGATACCGGCTAATTCTTTTTCTCTCCGTCTGATGCTCTCTTTCTCTGTGCAAAGGCATTCTCTGTATAGGCCTTTGCTGATGCTTTCAACTAGTGTATGTGCACTAGGTGTATGTATATTTAGTTGTACGTGTACTACCAGTGTGTGGGGAATATGTACTGAGAAGGTAACAAGATCTACCGCCTGATTGCATCACACTTTCCAAGGTTTCAACTTAACCTTCATGAAGAGCTTTCCATTGAAACCCGAAGACTTCTTCCTAGAGATGCAGTAGTTGAGCTATGCCGTACACGTGCTCCGCATGTGTGGTGGCGGTGGCTGATGGGGGTAGGAATGCTGGAGGGGTATGAAACATACGGGGCACAGCGCCAGGTTTGTGGCGGGATAAGAATAAGATAAAGGTCAACACTGAGAAGGATTACGTTCTGGAACCAGTCACAAACGGCTAACGGAAGCAAACGTCTGGGAAGTGGAACAGTGTGGAAAAAAGGCGTTGCACGCAAACACGCAGAGGCGAGAGAGAGAGAGAGAGTCATTTCACAGTCATTTCACAGAACGTGGATAATACATCTAATTTCACAGTCATTAGAACTTATATAATAATCTAATTTCACAGTCATTAGAACTTATATAATAATCTAATTTCACAGTCATTAGAGCGTGGATAATACATCTAATTTAACAGTCATTAGCACGTGGATAATACATCTAAATGCATCTAGTCATTAGAACGTGGATAATACATCCAATTTGTCAGTCATTAGAACTTGGATAATACCTATAATTTCACAGTCATTAGAACGTGGATAATACATCCAATTTGTCAGTCATTAGAACTTGGATAATACATATAATTTAACAGTCATTAGAACGTGGATAATACATCCAATTTGTCAGTCATTAGAACGTGGATAATACATCCAATTTGACAATCATTAGAGCGTGGATAATACATCCAATTTCACAATCATTAGAGCGTGGATAATGCATCCAATTTGTCAGATAAAATAGAACACCACCTCGTATCTATGATGAACGAGAGGGGGAGATAGAGCAGCAAGGAGGAAGAGAAGGATGGATGGAAAAAAAGCGAAAGACATGACATGACCTGTTAGTAAACAAAATTTGTATACCACGACGTCATTTATGTGTCTCGGTAATTACACTGTATAAGGGTGAGGGTGGTCTGACTGATAACTCCGTGGAAGCAGGACCAGGTGAGACAAGGTATGCAAACTTGGACTTCCCCTTTCCTGACAACAGGTATTTCAGTTACCTTGGCAACATATTAGTCAGTAACTGCTTTTCTTAGGTGTAGCAGGTGTGCGTGGAATGTTACCGATGCCAGTGAGACTGGATCGTTAGTTTCCGCTACCGTTACGAGATCAGGTGTTCCTGCTTTAGATACTTCTTTCAGCAACACACGTACATGAACATCACTCGTGTGATGTGCATGCATGCGTGCGCACATGTGCGTTTGCATGAGTGAGCAAGAGTGAGTGAGTGGTCGGCTGAGTGAGAAAAGTGAAAGGGGGATAAAGGGGATGGATGCACGAAGTGTGGGTTTGAAATTCCAGTTTGCAACCAAGAACTGTACCTGAAGAACAGAGAACAGGCGTGGACAGTACAAAGCCGTCTCTGCTAACGAACGAACGAACGAAAGAACGAACGAACGAAGTTTTTTCCCTTACTGCCCAGTTTTTCCTCGAGTTTCTTGGTGCACACTCGCTCTCATTGCGCAAGTTCCTTGCACTAGTTACATGGCCCCGTTTCCTTCTGATCCCTTCGCTATCCTTTGAGGGCCGAGAAGAGCTCTTTTGCTCACAGACCACGACCAGCACCCTGTAAAACAAAGCATAGGGTGCAGGTGACACTTCCCGCATGGATTGCTAGGGTAACTGGGACGCTGTTGACAAATACGGCATAGACAAACAGCAGTCGCCGGCATTTCCGGCTGCTGCGCAATCGAACGGACTTCTCAGCTTAGCATTTCCTGCTCACACATTTTTTAACGATGACTGTCCCTCTTGGTATTCTTTCACTCATCAGTGCAAGGGAAACTCTGTCTTCTGATGTGTATGGACAGCCCCCTCTTTTTACGCACACTGAGGTTTCATGCGTTTCAAACTTCTATCGACCTGCTTGAATTTACTTTTCGTTTACTGTGGGAGGGGAATCCCGTTAACATCTAGACCGTTAGGGCTTCTACTTTGTCTAAGAACACCTTTCTACATCAGCACCTTCCACATCTCCCAAAACGCAGATTTCTAGCTCTCTGCATCATGCCGCATTTTTCTTTCTTTCTTAACAGATGGATAAGGATTACAGCTCCAGGAATAACTACTGTATGTTCTTGACATACGACGTTCTGTCCGCTACAAACTCAGTGCAAGAAGAATGAAGAGTGGAGGCCGATCACAACTCCCCACGCTCGTAACCTTTGTAATTAAATAAAAGAACATAATATTTCTAGTAAAATAATAACAGGCAGTTGGGGTTTTTTTTGCGCGTTCCCTGTTCCATTTACCAGTCCCGCGAGCACCACCTTGGCTCTTGGCCTCCTGCCCTCCATGTATCCTTACTCCTCAGTTTTACCCCCTCTTCCCCCTTGGCCCGGGGAGACTTGATGGGCTGGCACCTGGCGAAGTCAGTTGGAGTCCGCTCCCTCTCTCCCTTTTCCCACCCCCTCCCTGCCCCTTTGCTATTTAAACCCGAACGTTTGAATTTTAAAAAAAGTAAACCGCAATTGTGCGTGGTAAGAAGCCGAGGGAAGGAGGCCCAAGAAATGTCTCGAGTATTTTTCGAAAGGAAGCCTGCTTCTATTTTTGTGTTCAACGTGCCGAGCGTCAGCTAATAATAGCCCAGAAAAGCTCAGCAAGGTAGCGGGAAAATTGAAGAGACCGTTCTATTATTGTCTAAACTGTGCTTCCGACCTCTTGGGAACTCTGTAAACAGCAGAAGTGTGTGTGTGTGTGCCTGTGCGCGCTTTCGCGTGTGCTATGCGTGTGCCTTTTGGGTATATGCACAGTATGTGCGTGTGCTACGCGTGTACATTTTGGGTACGTGCACAGTATGTGCAGTTGTGCACCCCTACATGCTTATAGCTGTGTGTTGTATTCGCCACGCTCCCAACGTTCTCACGGATTAGGGTGACACAGAATCCAAGCGACTTCGGGGAGCTGCATGGAAGTCCGTAATCCTTCTGACACCCCGCTCTTTCTTTGCTTGCGTTCAGAATCAATACAAAAGAATGTTTCTATGTATTCATGCTTGTTTTCTCTGGCCTGCTGTTCTACTTAAATTACGTGTACCAATCTGCCAGCTTCTGATATCTAGTGAAGTTCCTGTCGCGTCGAGTTCCTCCACGTGCGTGCGGCGAAATTAGGCGCTCAATTACAGATCTCAATTGGCCGTTTCCTCATACAGCTCTGACCTAAAGGATGGTACGCGATTGTTTAACGCCATTCCTGCTGTCTGGTCCTAATGCCAGAGATGGCGGAGGAGGGAGGCTTGGGAGGGGAGGGGGTCTGTGCACATGGCTGAAGTCTACTCAGATGGTCTTGCCTCGTAGCGTAGCCAGTAGCAACAAATCTACGCTCTAAATAATTTGATTCCACACAGTGTGGTCTGCAGACACATTTTGCCCTCATACATGACACTTTCCCCAGGTCTCATACAGACACTAAGCCCAAATCTCATGCATGGAAATGACTCTTACCTGAACGGAGGGAGGTTTACGAACCACACAATTACATGTAATTCGGAGGGCCTGCCTTGTTTTACTCGGAACTTTTATACGAGGAATGTCTACCACAGAGCCCGTTTAAAAACATTGCAATAAAAAAAGGTTGAAGATCAGGCGAGAAGGAAAACATCGGTGGATTCCACAGCATGCCAGTCAGCAGTAGATTATGTACACAAGTATCAATGTTTACTTTTAACGATTGCACAGCTTACTTATCCATCCCCCCACCAAAAATGTTCTCCGAGAGAAAATGTTCGCCCACTTTTTTTAAAGACATGGATCCTGACCAGCGTGATTTATCTTGCTGCTTACGTCTGCAGATCGGTGTTTATCTGCTTTCCCTGCACTTCACCATCCCCGTCCATATCTTGTATGAAGATGAAATTTCTTGTCGTATCTCCTTGGCCATACATAGGCTTAGGGTTTCACGTGGTGTCGTTGACAATACCCATAATTCTACTGAAAACAGACGTTCGTTAATAATAAAGTTTAACGTAGGTTAAGTGTAAGTGGGTCATTCAGCGCCATGACGTTCTTAACTTGGAAACATGGCTGGTCTTCTGAGTGTCTTCTGTGAATATTCTGGGAACATTTTAGCCACAGGCTTAAAGGTACAATTTTTCTTCCGCTAGTAACTCCAGTTTTATGTGCTTAATTCTCCACGCCTTAATACTAAACTCTCTTGTCACTCTCACTCCATTTCTTTCTCCATTGTGGTCACGTGTACTGAATAGCCTAGGTAAAACAGAAACCCAATTAATAATGTTGATCGGCATATAAATGGCTTCTGAGGGAGTCTCTTAACTGGGTAAATGTAACCGTGAATCGCCAGCTTCTTTTCCGGTCCTCTATTGAATCCCAAGAAATGTCCCTGTGCTCGTAGAATTTGAAGAAAGGATGTTGTGAACATTGTGAATGTCGTGCCAGGCTTTTCTAGGAGCAAACACGACTGTGTAGTCTTTTGTTCTGCCGCTGTCCCTACGACTTGGACATTAGTCATTATGCATGACTTCCAATAGGAAATGTGGGTGAGCTCTTTCTGCGGAAGTTACTGCCTCTACAAAAATAGCGCCTACGTCAAACCATATTAAGCACGTGTTTGTTCTTTCCCTCGTTTACCAATCATTTATTTAAACAGTGACAAACACATACATGTATGCTTATACTTCGCAGTTGTGTTGCAGCCAGCATGAAGTTCAGGTCACAACATTATCTATAGATGTCCCCCCACCCCCCCGAAAAAGAAAACAACTTGTTTATAATTATCTGCACGTTTCTGCATCATCGTTCAAGGACTGATCTATGAGAAAAGTGTGATTTTTTCCCATATACCCTTACCAAAAAAGTAAATTCACGCAACGAATATGCTTTAAGTAGAAGTGATATATGTTTGGTTCAGTTTTGGCTTGGTTTGGTTTTGCCAACATCGTAAAGCCGCCAAACTTAACTTTATTCCACGCTGCCGTTTCCCCAATTGTACTTGCCCCCATGTATCATTCATCTCTTGCTCCCTGTACAAAAGCGCACGTGTCCATTCACATTTTTTTTCCAGAACTCACAAGAAGTTTGAGCTGTGGAAGTGTATCAACGCGGATTACGTTTCCATCCAGTGGTCTGTTTTCTGGGGGATTGTAGACCTCCTGGGGGGTCTCTGACAGCAGCATCTGCGCCATCTGGTGCCCGGAAGAATAGACAGTTTCAGCTCTCACTTGGATACGAACATCGTGGTCCACAGGACATTAAAGTGTGGGGATAATTTCGGGACATTTCAAGAATGGAGAGACTCTGTGGATTATATCCATGTTGTATCTTACTAGGTAAGTATAGTGAATGCAATGAGTACAGTGAGTAAATTGTGTGCAGGAGCCAATCTGTGCAGTACTCAGCTTGTGTCTCTCATCAAGTGGTCAGTACTATGGAGAGAGTATCTGTGATACCCGTGTTGTGCTGTGTAGGTAAATAACGACACACTGGTAGTGAGCTCGAAGATTGTTTCTACCCGGACGCATGGCAAAGAAAGAAAGAACGAACGAACGAAAGAAAGAACAAAAGAATGAAGGAGGAGAGCAGGGAAGAGAGAGTCAGTGTAAGTAAACGTGTTTTGCTACAAAAGTGCCGGTTCCTGAAACCCCTTCCAGGATGCGCTTCGCATACTGACAAGTTCTTTCACCAAACACGAGGAAAGCTAAGTAGGGAAACACCTTACGTCCGTCGTCTTGGATACAGCTACCTGCGCAGCTTGTCGACACAGCTCGCGGCCTCCACGGAGCGCGTTTACTTGACCTTTGACTCTAAGCGTTCGGCTCTCAGACGCTCTTCTTTATCTCAGACCTGTCGGCACTTTTGCCTTCCCCCATCTCCAGCTGTCTCTTTCCCTCAGGGTTGGAATAGTTCGCCAACTCACGTTTTCACTTTCCTTGTAGCGGGCGGCTTGCCTTGACGCGGCAGATGTTCGGGGTACATTGATTGGCGCCTTTTTTTTATTTTCCGTGACCATGATCGTCATGTTCGGAGAATTCGCGAAATCGGACGCAAATACTAACAGCGAGACAAATGCAGTAATTTTCTCGCAAATGTTGAACAGAGATCAATCCAGCATGCAGATCGCTCAGAAGAGACAGGAAATGTGCACGCAGCTGGTCTGTCAGTCCTCTGGGTTTGTACTAGACTGGTTGGACTTTTGCCTATACAATCTGAATTATGAGAGATGACTCAACCTGAAGTTCTGACTCCAGTTTCGGTGCAGCTGTCAACTTGTGAAATAACCATCCAACCGCTGACAGCGGGAAAAAAACTAGCACTTTTTGAGGAAGGAGTAAAGCCACCCCGATTGCCTCCCCCCTCCCCATTCTGGATCTGCCACTGATATTACGTAATATACCCGTAGGCCCTACAGCTACTGGTTGGTGGGTAAGCTTCTAACTATAGACATATAGCTCATGACATGCTTGTCCTCACGTAGTTTAATCAGAGCTTGACATCACCTTTCATCACTTGCCAGGCTGGGCAAGTTAACATAAATGTTACATGGCCCTAGGAGATCTGTGCTCTCCTGAGAACTCTTTCCTTTTAAAACATACTTTGAAACAATTTTTTTTACTTGCTCGACTACTAAATTTACCAGTACCTGGAGACCAAGCAAATGCCCGCACAGTCCTCTTCAATCTGCTGAAGGGCAAACTATGGCGAACATTTTGTCGCTTTTGGCCTTTTATACGCCCCGTATGCAAGAACCCCAAATAGCTTACTTATTCCAGAATAGCCGCCATGACAGGAAATCCGAATAGCTTATTTTTCGTTATTCGTTAGAATATAAGTTATTCGGTCGTCCCAGGAGCGAACAGCTTATTTCAAGTTCGCCGAAACATAGTTTTCAGAGACAGAAAAACAATTCCTATTCGGGAATAAATTAGCACCGTTTGCATACACTACAGGGCCCGATTCAAGACTAGGAAGTTTGCACGTGAAGGGATTGTCACATGACTGCTTCTTGAACACGAAACAACCAATCAGATAGTGCCCTTGTAGCCGATGCCTCATTTCTGCAGGCGAATAGGCCACTCAATAAATGGGCGAGAAAACGCATTTTGTCTGGTGTTCGATAGTCGAATACCCAATTAGAAAACCCCGTAATGAAAATAACAATCTTCTCGTTCGCTAGACAAACGTCCATCTCCACATCCCCGCACGAAACCAGCGGTACCCCTACCTGTTTGCTCGTGGGGTTTCCAGAGATGTTCGGTGTGGTGATATCAGCATCATTGTGGGACATACATGAATAGGTGGTGCACACGCTTAGTGGACATTGAGCCGTAGATAGAGTCTGTCCAAGTGTCAGTCTAGCATGCATTTAGAACTGTGCCCTACAAAACATCCGTCTAACATCTTTCACATCTGTGATGGTTTTACTTGTAAACGTTGTAGCATACGACTCTCACCTGCCTCCCCCCCTAGGCCTGAATTTGTCCGATTTACTGAAAGTCCTTCAGTGACACCCAAGCACACGTTAGGCAGTTTTATGTTGCTGTTTTGTGTTTTGTCAGCGCTTATCGAAGTTGTACATAAACTGTTCTGCCCAGCTACATTCCTGATAGTACGGACGGCACTAGCACAGCAGATACAGTGGGTACAGGAGCCGGATTCTGCTTACTACGTGGTTAAAAAACAACCTGTGAACATCACCTGCGAGGCGTACGGTCCATCCAAGATCACGTTTACCTGTACCGGCTCACAGATTCCACCGACGTCACAGAAGACATACGAATCGTTTGACGAAGCCAGACAGCAGACTCTTGTTCGCTCCAGCATACAGGTCTCTAGGTCGGATATTGTGAACAACGAGGGCAGCTTCTGGTGTGAGTGTAACGCATGGGTGGATGACAGTACTGTCCTGAGTACCAGCAGACGTGCTACAGTCGCTCTTGCCTGTGAGTAATTCCATATGGGGTTTGAATTGTAAGATCCTAAAATCTTTTTGCGGTCAGCTGTCCATACACACTGCAGTTGAAACAATGCAACGTATTCTTTGGTTAAACATAGTATATAGGTTAAGTAAAGTTTTCATACTTGGAGAACAACCAATATTCAAGTTTTCAATAAGGGGATATTAATTATTACTGTGGCCAAATTTAAGAAGAATTTTAAGGACAGTTTGTTGCAGGAATGTCCAGTCATTCGTTGACGGGAGTCGTTGAGAACATTATTTTAAGTAAGGACATTTTCCCATCTAGCTGCCTGCTGCTGTGTATACCATCCTTTCGCTGATTTCCAGATATGAAAAAAGATTTTGTGGAAGAACCAGTCAGCCAGACGGCCAAAGTGGGTGAAATGGTTGTTTTCAACTGTGTTCCTCCTGAAGCCCAACCATTTCCAGAGGTTTGTAAATCACAAATTGATAAAAAGCAATAAACAGACACACATATGGTAACGAACGCGCGCGCGCGCGCGCACACACACACACACACACACACTTGTATATTTGTATGCTGTACCAACCAAAAAAAAGTCGCTTTGCCCAGCCTGTTAAAGTGCTGTTCGTTTTTGTTTGTTTTATTTGCGGTCCTAGTAGTTGGAATTGTCACTGTCAACATTACAGGCATTCTGTGCAGCTCTAATGGCATTTTAAAAGAGACTTCTCTTCCCCCCCCCCCCAACATACACAATATCACATACACACACACTCTCTCTCATACACAAACACACACAACACGATCACACACACAAAGCAGTAACAGATCGTGTAGTATATGTATATATTGTTTGTCAGGTCCTTTGGAGACGGGACCAGAAGAGAGTGGAGCCAAATCTTGACAGTAACGTTGTCGTCGGTTCTGACGGCAGCTTAACCATCGTCAAAGTTCGACAACAGGACGAAGGATCGTACCAGTGTGTAGTCAGGAATGATGCTGGCCGAAGGGAAAGCAAGAATGTCCAGCTGACAGTTGAGAGTGAGTTCTATGTTAGAAAGAACATTCACTGGTTAACTAAACAGAACTGCATATGTTGGGGGAGTATTTAAAGATGACAGACCCGCTACACACGCCATGCTAAGCACGTATTTCGCGTAAATTTTACCGCTCAAAAGACCCTTGCAAACTGCAATCGTTGCATGATAGCAAAAACACAAACCGGCAGTCACAATGAAGTTGAAAGGAACCTCGTTCACAAGTGTAACGACTAACCACAGATTTAATGGGTTGTTTCCATTGCAACAGCAAGATTTCCTGCCGTGAAGGACACCAGTCAGAGCAGGTGCCAGCACAAAATAATATCAGAAACCTCTGTGCCCTCCATTGGCCTGCACGCAAGCAAGGCACTGTTGTCACATATAGACTGAGCCAGTTTCCCCAGTCATTGAGGGATCACCTGCCACTCCTGCTGAAGCAAAAGGAACAGCTTCAGGTCATGTAGTTGTGGACAGTTTCCCTCCAGACGACGGCCCAGCACATCCTACAGGTGTTCCGGCATCTGTATAAGGTCCTATAAATTTGCTGGCCAGTCCGTTCGACTCTGATGCTGCTTTTGCAGCAAGGTGGTGATGACCCGAGCTCTGTGTGGTCTGGCACTGTCATCCTGGACAACGGCGCCTGGTCCCAGTGGCTGCCTTGCTAGCAGTATAAAGGGCTGCAGATTACTTCAAAAACAACAGCCTCTATAGGCAGGATTGGGTGCTTTTCTCATCAGAGAATCATCGTGTAGAAACCCAACATGTAAAAGCACCCGTTCTCTGCATCCAATTAAACGGCAAACTTTATTTCCGGCTGGTGTTTCCAGTGTGTATGGGTTTAGTAGTATAGGGTGTTATCTACACAAGCATTTAGCCATTATGTGCTACTTATTTCAATATCATTCCTAATTCACGTCGTAATTTCCGGCATTGAAAGGTTTCATCCCTCTTGTCTAATATATTATATATATAATAAAGCTGAATCAGTGAATGCGCTTGTTTATTATATTATACAAATATTATACCCCTGAACCGATCCACACCACAAATTTGGCACGCGAGTTCTTTTTCACCCGTAGATGGCCATAGGCCATATTTCGACCCTGTACCTATGCCTAAACAAAAGCGAAATAAATATTACGACGCACATAAGTCATGTACACAGCGATCAGCGTGCAAGGGAGATCACCGAACAGTCTTTTCTCTTTCGAACGAAGATTACTTTCCCCTTGTCTCGCTTGACGACAGGGAGACGGCAGGCAAGATTAGGGATTAGGGAAGGGGTGGTGGGGTAAATAAAGGGGTGGGGGCGGGGTTACACAACAAATAGGGGTGAGCGGATCCCTGGATAGTTCTATAATAAATCTAAGGCTTCACAGTGATTTAGACAAAGCTCTGCAAATATCTACATGTAAAGATACCAGCAGGCACTTCTTTACCCAACCCATGTGCCACCACATAACCATCACCCCCCCATAAACATTATGATGTAGAGATTGTTTCCCTTTTCTCCATTGCCCACAGAGGGTCTTCAGTTAAAGCGGGTTCTTGGGGCGTATTCTTTAACCTTTGGTCTGGATCACTTGGCAGCCCCAGGTGCCTAATACAGCATATACTTATTATATATATATATGTTCCAGGGGTGAAGCACCCAAGTATAATCCACATGGCAAATGCAGCTGAATAATTTATACCTTGTCTTTTGACATGTCTACGTCAAGCTTCAAACAATTGCTTTCAGTGTTTTCTTAATCTTAATTTTGATGTGACAGGGGAACCTGAGCCCACTGCAGAATTTCAGACAACAGTATTCCCTACAGACACAGCTAAACCACGTTCACAGCGAGACAGTGGTGGGCCACAGTTTTTAGAGGAACCCCAACCTGAATTATATGTTACACCCACTGAGCCTGTCAGCGTTGTGTGTGACGTCAGAGGTCAGTGCTTGAAGCAACAGTGGTTGTCAAATGGAATTTACCTATATTTAAGAAATGCCTTCTTAAAGGGGAGGATTACAACTGGGAAGTGAAGATCTGCAGGTGTGCCATTTACTACTGCTAGTGTATCATGACTAAAGATTTGCCAGCATACTTTGGTTTTCCATTCTGCTAGCCTGTTAATCCAAGCTGTTAAAATCCAGCTAGAAATGGGCTGGGAAAGTGAGCAGAATGATTCTTTGGCGTCTATAGAAAGCTCCAGTTACCTGTAATGATAAGGCTATGAAGGGTAAATGATTATACTGTGCTGAACAGTCATGCCTTAATACACCTTAATTCCTTCTGCATGATGCACAATTCAGATTCATTCCCTTTTAACATATCTGACTTTGAAGTAAAGGCCTCACACAGATAATGAAGTGATTACCAAAGTGACTTTTCTATGTACAACTGATAGGTGGCATCTGTCATTATACATGTAATTTTTCTCCCTAAACCCATCAACAATAAGAAAACATACGGAAAGAGAACTACTATATTGAGAATTAAAGTGAAATACAGCATGTTATTTGAAATTTATTCCAAGGGTCGCAGTGTTTTTTTCTTTAACAATTTATGTTTGAGGAAAGCATTTGCTGCCACTATATGGTTCTGTCTCTGACAAAGGTGCTGATATTTTGACCTTCCGATGCAATGGACAGCGAGTAACCAAACCGCTGGATGAGAAGAATGATCGGACTGCCAAGGCCATCCACAGCGTTCTGAACTGGACCTTCGCTGAGGTGGAGAACTTCCTCAACACGTTCCAAGAAGATGCATTTGAGGTACTTTCAGAATTCCTCAATGATTGGTTCTTATGGATGCATGCGCTAACAGAACTAACTGATGCTTTCCGTATTCTTCAGTATTTATTTTCAGTATGTGGAACAAATGGGCAAGAATCTAATTGAAGTGCCAGCATTTGCAGTTTTTTTCTGAGAGAAAAAAGGACTGAATCTCACTGAAATTTTAAGCAGTCGATCAAAACAAGGACTGTATGGAGTTTTATAGAAAACTTACTGAAACTTAAAACCTGTCTAACCTTCAGTCTGAAAGCTCATTACTTTATGTAAATGAGTAGTTGCAGAAATGCACAAAGCAGTGTGAAAGGACAGATTGTGGAAACTTATATATGTTGCTTATTTTCTTTGTAGAACTTCTCTGTCTGGGTGACAGAAGTCTCCTTTTTAGTGATGTTACCAGAGAACACTTCTTTGTTAGTGAGCAGAGTGTTTGGAGTGATCGAAGTTGTGGTTAATCAGTTGTGGTCTGCGCATGTTGTTAGAAACATTGAGGACTTATTTTTGCTCATCAGTTGACACCAATGACGTCTGGAGAAAAGATTATGTAGATTGTGATGAAAAATCAACACCTTTTTTGTTTTTATTTTTGAAAATGTTTTCCTTGTTATATGAGGAATATGGCACATCTTAATTGTGGCCAAGTATGAAAAATTCCTAAGCATTGCTTCACCTTTCACCCATTTTTTTATAATATATTTTAAGGAGAAGTTCCACTCCTGTATTTCACATTGTGTCACTACTGTGTGACCTATAGCGTAAGTGATAATGCATGTTTGCTGCAGTGTGGTACAGAGGGTTGCGGTTGAGATCCTTTGTCTGATACGTTGTTTTCTCTGTGCACGGCTTCTTTCAGGGTTGGCCAACAGGTTTTCTCTGCATACGGCCCCTGTTTCAGGGTTGGGCAACAGGTTTTCTCTGCATACGGCCCCTGTTTCAGGGTTGGCCAACAGGTTTTCTCTGTATACGGCCCTTGTTTCAGGGTTGGCCAACAGGTTTTCTCTGCATACGGCCCCTGTTTCAGGGTTGGCCAACAGGTTTTCTCTGCATACGGTCCCTGTTTCAGGGTTGGCCAACAGGTTTTCTCCTAGCTTCCTTCACCGTTTTCTTTCACCAGCACACTGCACCTTCTTCCTTCCTACCCTTATCATGAGATTAAGGAATAAACAACCAATAAACATCACACAATTTGCCAATTAGATTCTTGCCCATACATAAATGCATTTACTAATGCAATACTGTACATATATTTTTAAATGTTAATTTCTTGTAACAAAAATTAATTATTTTATTGTGTAAAATTTAAAGCAATAAGTTTGTGTATATGGCGATACAGTAAAGATATTTTTTAAAAATGTCAGAAAGAACACATTATGTAAATTTTCTGAAATAAGGCTAACTTTTTACAGCTGATGGATCTTTGAGTAACATAATCACTATAAATATGCAGGCAGTTATCATCAGTGAAACTGTATATGTTACTGTTTTTCTGTGTGCACTGTATTCATTAACTGGTTCCTCTAACATGCTTTTTTTGGGGTCTAGCAAAAGGATATGCTGAGGGTAAGGGTTTGAAATGCTGTATTGCTAGTGGATCATTTTTTCAATTTTTTTTTTTTACAAAAAACCAGAAATAGGCATTCTTTAACTTATCTTAACTGATCATGTTTTTGTGCTTACAGAAAGGCGGAAGAGCCTTTACAAAATTTTTAGGAATTAAAGGTTAATGCGCTTAATAGCATGTATGGTAGACTGTAAAATCATTTTATCCAAAGATATCTGCAATCATTATTATCTGTTTGGTGTTTTCAAATTTTCGTGATGAAGATAGCTATGGTCTTTTGAGTGGCATCCTTGTGGGAGGCTGGGGAGTCGATGCAGAATGTCAGTGGTTTAGTGGTAGAATATCTGCCTGCGATGAGGGGGACCTGGGTTCGAGTCTTGCATGAGGGGACATAGTTCACAAAAGGCAAGCAAATAGAACATAAAGTATCAGCATTGTTACGCAGGGAATCAGAAAATATGATTTATTACAAATATAAACCGCTAGCCCGATGTTATTAGTCAAAGTAGTACTACTGGTGGAGTAATTACATTTGATTTATGAACAGCAAAAGCTGTGTTTAAGTGCTTGGCACTTCTCCACAAAGCTGCTGACTGGCACCAGCAAAATTTGTTAACACATAACACTTTAAGTTGTTGCCAGTGCTGTCTGGTGTGTATTAGAGGAAACTTCCTGTCTGAATGAGAAATGGCTCTGATTCAGATGGGCCAATTCTCCTTCTCCCTTTTTTTCAGTTCTTATCCAACTTGTAGTAGTGTTCGACGCTATTTTTGGGTAGGTGTTGACTAATATGGTGTTCCAAAAAATAAGGGGGTGGGGGGATGTAGTTACATAATTGTCACCGGTCATTGTTGCCTCAGCTTGACATCTGCCTATAGTTAGCACAAACTTAACCTGCCACTAATGCTGATTTTTTTTTAAATTGGCAATTGCTGTTGATTAATGTCCTTCATTAAGCATGGACTTTAGTCATGTAGAACTTTATCTCCATCTTAATAATGTGAGCTTTTTGAACTTTGAAATGTTTTAATTTTTATGCATGTTTTATGTCTTACAATATGCTTGCATATTGCTTTCCCTTCTCATGTGCTGCTTCTTCGTTGAAAACTGTTTCTCTGCCATGGCATTAGCTCTCACAGCTCTGCAGATATCTTGGCATTTTGCACCAGCATAAGTCAGTGTTTCCTTTCATGTCAGCATCAAGCTTCAGCTACATGTGCCATGAAAGCCTCCATTTGCCAGCCTGCCATTCTGCCAGTCGAAGTGCTTTAATCTGTATCTGCTTTCTCAGAAAATGTCGGGCTTGCATATTGTGTACTGTTTTTGTACATACTATTGGATAGATAGGCCTTCACTTGAAATCTTTTAACTCGTAATAATTCCAACATAGGGTGAGTGCCCTGTAAACAATGCATTTAAAAATAAAATTACAGTTCAGTGTTGTCTTATTGGTATTTACGTACAATATACTGTTCTGTTTTGAAATTTGAATAGAGTTTTTGCAGTATTTGTGCTTCCTATTAAGTTTAAAGGTATTTGGATGCATTAGTGGGGTGATTATGCATACAGCATATCATACCAGACTTCTGACAACACTTGGTTGTAGTGTGTAAAATATGCAGCATATGCAGCATCTTACTTTGTTTCATAATGTGTTTGATTATACTAGTGATTAAATTACTGGCATTTGGTTTCTGAACTGTATGTTCTGTCAGGTAACCATTGTAAAAATGCTGTTTAGTGTTCTCCAAACACTTGTCTTTTTTTCGGACCTATCCAAATATGAAGGTGTGCCTGTGTACGTGTACACAATAACTTTCACAGTGCAATGGGACATGGACACATGAGTTTAGTTCTGTGAATATAGATGCATGAGAGGGTTGTTGAATAAGTGGCTAAGAAAAGCCACCAAGCATATACCATCAGTTTATCCACCATGGTCTTCATAATGATAAGGTTTAATGGCATTTAGCCTTTAACTTGAACAGAAAATATGTGATACCATGGGGAGTCTAGTCCTTCTGTTGTTTGTTTCACAGTTTGGCTGTAAGTATAACAGTACATATATTTCAGCGAATCTGTTCAACATTTTGATTGTAACCCATTACACAAACAGTATTTCAGCAAGTTTGTTCACTCTTGAGAGCACGTTATTCAGCCAGGGGCACAATATGTCATTAGAGCTTTAGATTTACGCTAAGGTAAAAGTAGCCAGTAAAATCAAGCATTGACCAAAAGAGTGAGGCCGTCAGGTGGCACAACAAGTGATGCTTGGCATCAGGACCGTGTGAAATGTTGGTCAGGAGTTTAGATCTCTGCTTCTTCCATAAGTGGCAACTGTTTACAAGACAGGTACGTATAACCTCATTTGCTGACTCAACCTGAAACACCAAACAAATAAAATGGACTGATTGTTATCATAGTTATCTTTGGTCACCAAAACACCAAGCAAACAAAATGGACTGATTGTTATCATAGTTATCTTTGG
>SMGT01000308.1:284524-321394 GCA_004794575.1 Lanistes nyassanus | reverse complement strand
GTCACCAAAACACCAAAGAAATCAAATGGACTGATTGTTATCATAGTTATCTTTGGTCACCAAAACACCAAACAAATAAAATGGACTGATTGTTATCATAGTTATCTTTGGTCAAACTGCTTGACTTTGCTGGCTGCCTCACTGTAGCATTGAGCTAAGACTCTACCAACCTACCTTCCACCTTGTCCCTGATGCCTTTTCCCCATAACTTTTTAGTAAAAATGATGATGATAATAATGATGATGATAATGGTCTTTACACTCATCATTTGGTATACTGATCGAGGTGAGTGAATGCAGGATTATGATTTATTGTGTACAGTGTATGTGCGTGGCTTGGTACACGGAGACAAAAGAGCAGCAGGTTGGCTGGAAATCACTGCAGAGTGCTGTTGGTCGAATTCTGTTAGCTTGTGAGTATTGCTTGTTGTTGATAATTTGCAATATTTTCCCCACTTTTAGGTGATTTAATCTGCCCATAAAATGAAAATCAGGATTATGTACCAGTTGTTATTTTGCCTGACAGGTTAAAATATATATATATATATAAATCCCCAAATTTTGCAGGAATATTATGTCACTTGCGTGTAATACATGTATAGTGAAATTTAGCATAGTGTCTCCCATCTTTTTCTCCGGTGTTCATTGGCACCAAGGACAAATTTAGTACTGATTGGTACAAGGATTAACAGTCACATTTATCACTTTATGTCATACAGTATTCAGCAGCACTCATCATCTAGAATGCACATGTACATGTCAGGTGCCATTTATTTAAAAAACATCAAGCTAATTTCCTTCCTAAAATGCAGAGTTTGCTTGCGCTTTCTCACCGTCTTGCTCCAACATTTTTAATGTTTAAAGTTATGGTCTAAAAGAAGAAAACTCTGTTTCTTGTTTTGTTTATTTCATACTTTTGGCTGGGTTAAAGCCTCATATAACTGTTGTCAAAGAGAAACTGGAGAAACAAGCCTTTGATATTGTGGTGATGTGGAGAAATAGTCATAAAAAAGGTCTTTGCTGAGTGTTACTTAAAAGATTGTTGCTTGAAGCTGTTATATTTGTCTGTCCTGTAATTACAGACCTATTCATCATATATTCTAGTATGTAGATAGAACTTATTTAGGAAGTGTAATCAGTGCAGGTAACAATAATAATTGGCAATCAGATTAGATTGTGATGCAGTTAATGTCTGATTGACTGATTGATTGATTTGCAGATCTTAATAGTGATTTCAAAGCCCAACCCCGTAATGTGGCTGTGCAAGCTGGCGGCGATGCCACATTTGCATGCAGTCCTCCAGAAGGAAAACCGAATCCTTGGGTAAGAATCATTGTGTGCATGCTCAGTTTGTATGTCTGCCTGTGTACATGAAGGCAGGTATAAAAACCCAAGATGGCATCTTGGATATTACAACAATGATTTTCTTCGCATTTTTTTGGGATGCAAGTGATGCATAAACAACTGGAAGATGTTAGGTTCAAGTTTCAAGTTTCTTTATTCTTTTACCCTCAGGGGGTATTCAGAAAAAAAAATGTCGAAGAACACATGTCAATCACCTGTCACCTGAAATATGCATATGCATAAATTGATAAACTCAATAATTATTAAATGCACAAGTAACACGTTCAGTCACGCACGCAGACATACCCACATGCAAAAACGTAGGCACCTATTCATCTATTCATTAATACACTCTACTAAGAAGTATTTTAGCAAAATTCACTGCTTTGGTCAATGCACTTTTGTTTTTACAAAAAAGAGTTTATAGAGCTTAAATGTATTTGGCCAGCTCAAGTAGTATGGTGTCAGCGCGGTGCTGTTTTCAGCTGTAAATTTGTCATATAAGAAAATATCATGAAATTCATCACCTTCTTTTTCTTGCTGTCACACAGGGTATGTAATCGTTAGGAGGATGTTAGGAGGAACTCTTGAAACATTCGTAAAATCCTGGATGTTAAAACATTAAATACTGGTATATGCCTGTTGGTTGTCCGTGAATTACCATGGTTACAAATTTGTGTACAGGTGTACTGGGTATTTGAACAACAACGACTGGATCCTCGCACAGACACACGCTACAGAGTGAATGCTGACGGTTCCCTCACAGTTCAGCAAGTTACCACCCAAGATGCTGGGCGCTATTACTGCATAGCTGAGAATGCTATGGGAACCAGAAGAAGTGACATTGCACAGCTAGCAGTATCAGGTTTGTGTCCGCTGTGACAGCTTGCAGTCCTTCTTGGAGGCTTTTTGTTCTTGTTTTTGTAATATATGAGCATATGTGTAGCCTTTCCTTTTTAGCACTGTATGTAAATACATACACAAGAACATCTGTGAGGCTGTTCTATCTGCAGGTAAAAATTATTTTCTGAAATCATACTATCTGGAATATGTACTTACAATGACAACAGTCTGATTTAATTTGAACCAGTTTTCTCTCTATTAATTTGTTGATAATTAGTCTTTTATAACCTTAACCCCTTAACTGCCCCTAACGTATAACGTACGGGCCTGTTTCTGTATTGTCGTAGGCCAGGTCACGTATCTCGTACGGGCGCTCGTTAACATGGTATAGGCAATAAAGTTAAAGGGGAAAAACTCTCTCAGTTGTTGATACTGATCAGAAAATGATTCAATAATAGATTGCTTCCCTTTGTAAAAGTGGATTTCGCCGAAACATGGATTTTCAAAGCAATGTAGTGAGAAGTTAGTGCGAGTACTTTGTAAGTTTTTCAAGATGGCATCGTCGAGTGATGCAAGTAAGCGATCAGCCAGGTTTCATCGGCTATCAGCTCTTGATGTGCTGAATGAAATTGTAAACGATGAAGATAGTGGAGAGGAAGATTTTGAAGAATCAGAGTCAGATGCAGAAGATTCAGAAAGAACAACAGCGAATTTCGGCAGGCGTGGTGTGAGTGTGTTGAGTGACACTGACAGTGACTCTGATACAAGTGATAGTGACTTCGTGCCCACAGCTGATGACAGCGGTGCTTCAAATTGTACTTCTGATTCAGAGGCAGAAATACAAACAACAACTAACAGGTTACAAAAGGAAGAGGTGCCTTCAGCTCGAGAGGGAGGGGGGATGGGCAACGTAAACAAGGAAGAGGGCGGGCCACAAAGCGTCCCCGCGGAAGTCGCAGTCAAGCCACGTCGATTGTTGACAGCTGGGAACAAGCAACCGCAGATCCACCGAACCCAGATATCAACTTTACAGGAAACCCTGGCATAAAATGTAAAGTGGAAGATATTAGTACTGTGAAATTCATACAACTTTTCTTTGACGATGACCTGTTAAATCACATAGTGATTCAAACAAACAAGTATGCAGCACAGTTTCTGGAAGCAAATCCAGATATGCCTGAACATTCAAGAGTGCACAAATGGCAGGAAGTTACCATCCAAGAGATGAAAAAGTTTTTCGGAATTATTCTACTTATGGGACTTGTAAAGCTGCCAACCATTGAACACTACTGGTCACAAAAAACATTGTACAAGATGCCAATATGCAGCTCAGTCATGCCACGCAACAGGTTTCAGTGTATTCTGCGTTTCCTACATTTCAATGACAATTCGCAAATGCCAGCACGTCATGATCCCAGCTGTGACCGCCTGTACAAAATAAGGCCAATCATTGATCATCTGCATGAAAAGTTTCAAGAAATGTATGAGCCAAGACAGGCTGTATGTGTGGATGAAAGTCTGCTGCTATGGAAGGGAAGATTGATCTTTCGGCAGTATATTCCACTCAAACGTGCCAGATTTGGGATCAAGATTTACCTTTGTTGTGAATCTGACAATGGTGTAAAGGGAAGTGGAGGCTATTGTTACAGATTCAAAGTGTATGCTGGAAAGGATGACCCAGTCAGTGAAATAACACCTGTTCTCCCACCAGATGCAGCTGAACTTTCCATCAGTGAGAAGATGGTTGTGTTTTTGATTGCTCCTCTTTTGGGAAAGGGGTATACTGTGTATACTGATAACTGGTATACTAGCCTCAGGCTATTCTTGTATCTTCTCCGTAAACAGACTCTGGCATGTGGGACTGTACGGGCAAACAGAGGTGTCCCAGGTGAACTAGAGGCAGTGCAGCTACCTCCTGGAGGTTCCTATGCTCTGTGTGGCGATGGAAAAGTAGTAGCTACAAAATACCACAGTACAAAAGTGGTCCATTTGTTGTCTACTGCTCATGGTCACACAGAACATGCCATTCCAGACAGACGGGCTAGAGGCATCAGGCGCAGGCCAGATGTCTCTTCTGCATACAATAAGATCATGGGGGGTGTTGACAAGCAAGATCAGCAACTGCAGCCCTATGACTGCACAAGAACGTCAATGAAGTGGACAAAGAAGCTGTTTTTCCACTTTCTACAGGTGGCTGCATTTAATGGATTTATTCTGGCATGCAAGAGTGGATACACTGAGAAATTTCTGTCCTTCCTGGAGAGCTTCATCCTTTCATGGTTTTGGTCAGACACGCCTGTTGTTCCTGTTCTTGACCCTGATGTGCAAGATGATGCTGTGAGGTTGAGTGAAAAGCATTTCTCTTTTCCTATTCCACCAACATCCAATAAACTGAACCCCCAGAAGGCTTGTAGAGTCTGTAGGAAAAAACTAAAAGTGAGGAAAGACACAAGATTTTACTGCTCCTTCTGCCCATCTGAGCCAGGCCTGTGTTATCCCCAGTGTTTCATGGACTACCACACAAAATTAGAATACTGGAAGTAATCCTGAAGGAAAAGCTGTTGAAAGACTGTTGGCTGCTTAGTGTTTGGACTTGAAAATTCTTTTTGTGCAGGTTTTTTTTTTTTTGCAATTGAATGTGTACATACATGAAAATATTAAACAAGCTTTGTGCCTAAACATACTTTTTTTCATAATCATAGTAAAACAAACAACAAAAATTCCAATTAAAGAATAGAATCACAACCATTTTGGGTTTTTATCAATCTGCAATGTATTGCCAGTTGATTTTCCAAATTTCATGTATGTATCTAAATAAATGACTGACCAGGAGCAATTTTAGTGAAACAGGTGAAAAATCTCCTTTCTTCCCTGGCAAATAGGAAGCATATGAACACAAAGTAACATGGCAGTTAAGGGGTTAAATGCACTTTGCAGTCTCAGTTCCTAGTTTTTAAATGTTCGTATCTGTAAATGATAAACATTTATAGTCTTGTTGGTAAAATCTTGTTCATACCAGAGTCTTCTGTATCCTAATCTTCCCCTGCATGAACTGTTACAGAAGAACCGATAACTTCAACACCAGCAGCAGCTGTGCCTACTACAGATAGCTATGAACCTACATTCCCTTCCATCATTCCATCATCACCTGTCTTCATCGATGATCTTCCCTCCTCAACCTACCTCAGCAGTGAGGGGGAAGCAAGGCTGGTGTGTTCTGTTGTTTCCGCAGACACACTGACATACCGATGTAATGGTCAACGTTTGTCTGAAGATTCTCAGGTAGGTTTGTCACAGTAAGACTGTCATACAGGAATCCGTCCTGTGTTACTACTGTTGTTATTCTTATGAAAGCCCCTAGAAGTTTGCATTGCTACCTGAAACCCAGAACTGAAAATAAGTCAACACATTGAAGAATTTATTTTTATGTATTAAATTTAAATGTCCTCCACATCGGGAAAACTACACAACGCTTATTATTAGTGTATAAATGGATGTTATTATTAGGTCCAACAGTGGGTTGTTTCTGCAAAATCCACATTTAGATGATCTGTTGTTTTTCCAGTGTTAGTCCAAAATATTTTGCTTTTAAATTATGTTATTGTATACTATTTTATAAAAGAATCTTTATTCTTTTCTGTAGACTAGTTTATCTCTTTGCTGCTGTAATTGAAAAGAACTGTCTTGAATAGGTCCAGATGTATGACCCCAGAAGCAATCTAAATAGTTTAAACAAATATCAAAGGTTATTTTCAAACCCATGATGCAACAAGTTAAAAAAAAAGAATTTGTGAAAATGGGAGAGTGAAATTGGTAATAATTGATACATGCACATACACAAGACTCTCTAATCTTTTTGCACATTCCTAGCTTTTAAGAACAAAATACTTTGAACTTAATTTTAATAAAAATCACATCACCATTTTGTTTCAGGAAATCAGTGTTAAAACTGACAGTGCCACCAGGAAACGTCTGTTGACTGCACGCACCACAGTCACCAACTTTGATATCGAGGACTCGCAGCAGCAGAGTTACAAGTGCCAATGTTTTGCTTGGTACATTGATGCGAACAAACAGTGGAAATATATCACAAGCACAGAAGTGGAAGTCTTTGTTCCTAGTAAGACATATGCAGCTCCTTCATTGTTCACTGTTTTGTGGATAGCTCTTCTTTCATATTGTTAGATACAGTTCCTTCATTGTTCACTGTTTTGTGGATAGCTCTTCTTCCATATTGTTAGATACAGCTCCTTCATTGTTCACTGTTTTGTGGATAGCTCTTCTTCCATATTGTTAGATACAGCTCCTTCATTGTTCACTGTTTTGTGGATAGCTCTTCTTTCATATTGTTAGATACAGTTCCTTCAAAGTCGACCATATGGTGAATTCTTTAATCTCAATTCCATCAGTCCTCTTGATTTAAATGTAAGAGGGGCTATTCTAAGGGTTTAGATGGGTGACCACATAGGTTAAATTTATGTTTCTGCTGAAAATATGAGTTCTAAAAGATTCATTTTGGCATCAAAGAAAGTTTGAACATGCATCTTTATTTGATCCACAACCTCAAAAATAACGTGCTGCCACACTACGACTAATGTCGCAAAATAGGCTTCAGTCCCACCCAGTCACATAATACTGACACTGGGCCAACCAGTCTCCTAGCAGTATTCCCTCGAATGCCAGACGTCTGGCAGGGCAGCAGCTAGATTGCCAATTTTTAAGTCTTAGGCTTGACTCGGCCAAGTTGCAAACCACCAACCTCCCGCCTCTCCGCCTTAATGGATTTTGGATCTAGTTGAAGTTGAAGTAAAGAACAAATATTGCATAACATACTGTTCCAGCAATTACATATTGCATTGTGATCTTTAGTTGATTGATTCTTTTGATTAATTTCAGTTATATTTTGTAGGACCAGTTTGCTCAGAATCTTTTAGCTAAAGGCAGTCTTATCCTTCAAACAACTTTTAAATTTAAAATAACATTTGAATGAAGTTTGTGTCATTAGTGAGGAACATAATTTGTTTCAAAATCATCTAAATGACTGCATGTACAACCTTCTGCCAGTTTGTAGATCTGTTTGTCTTGTGTAGCTGTGGAGTTGTCTTCAAGGCTGTCATATCTGTCCAGAGGAAAAGTGTTCTTGTCTTTAACAACAAAAAGTAGCCTTTTCAATGAACAAATGAACCTGTAAAAAGTTTTTGGTTTCTAAGATACTTCCAGACACAGATATGCAGGCATGCAAATATGTCAAACCCACCAGTTGCTAATATTTACCTAAGTTCAGCCAATGTCTTTTGTTGGGCATATGGGTCACATTTTTGCTTTTTGTACTCCGTCTGACAGTCTGTTGTTGTGTAGTGTGGATACCATGGATGTTTGATGGATGCACTGTTTGTTTTCTAGCTTTGGATATAAAGTTTCCCTACGAGCCCCAGGGGGGTGTGTTTCCTGTGGGTGAGGTGGTAGAGCTTTCCTGTCAGCCTCCATCTGGAAACCCTACACCTCAGGTAACCGCCCTTTTGAGCTTTTGCACAGCAAGTCTGTAAAGGCTGTAAGAAATCATTTGTATATATTTTCTGTTGTTCATTCTTTTTAAAACTGTATGATTCTATGCATGATAGTGGCCATGTTTAGTGCCTACATTTAGCTTCTCTTCCAAACTAATACCTTGAGTGAGCTTTTCATCAAAACAGATGAAAAGAATCACAGAATCCTTCTTTCCAACTGGCACCTACTATCCCAATCTGAACCACATCGTTTCAGTCAACCCCCACTCCTGGCATTCGGGCGGGACAAGAACCCACGTGACCAAACTCACTACACGTACCCTCTCCTCTCTGTTCTCTGCCACCACCCCATGCGATGTCACCTTCTGTCACACATGTCCATACCTCAGCACCACCACGCAGCTCCACACGCCAAAATCCACCTTCAACATCAAGCATCATTGCACCTGCACCAACAGAAACATCATCTACGCCATCTCAGGCACCATCCACCCCACTCTGCTCTACCTCTGCGAGACGGAGCTCACTCTCAACGACCGTTTCAAGGAACATCTCGCTGACACAAGACACAAGAGAAACATCCCACTTGCAAGACACTTCAACATTCCATCACACACTCCAGACATCTTGAGAATCTGTGCTTTCTGGCAACACTCTGGAGACTTCATAGACCACAAGAACATGGAATCTGACTTTATCTCCCTCTTCGGCACTATGGCCCCCACCGGACTTAACTTAAAACATTAACCCCTCCTCCAGCCATTTTCCTCTCCCCTCCCTTTCTCCTGTCTCCCTTTGCTACCACCCCTACACCTCTTTTTCCTTCCCTTCTCCCCACTCCCATTCACTAGTCCTGATAACACACAGCTTTCTATTGGCTGTAGTTCTCCTCGCCACTGATTGGTACTCACTACTTTCCATGCTCAGTCTTCCTGTCCGACATTTGCTTCCTGTCCATCGACCGTGCATGATTGGCGTCCTTGTCAGCTAAGCGATTTCTTGCTCGTACTGTCCTGAAGAAGGGGCCATGCCCCAAAATGTTGACTCCCTGTCTGTCTAACTCTCACTTGGCTCAGTTCTTTTTGTTGTATCAAAACAGATCTCATGGGTGAAAAATGGCCAGGAGCTTGTGCGAGATGCCGACCCTAACATCGTCATCCTTGATGAGGGGACGCTTGTGATCGAGTCTGTGCAACAGGAGGATGCAGGGGAGTACATCTGTGTTGCCACCAACACTGCTGGCACAGCAAGGTCTAGGCCTGCAGTTGTGGAGGTTTATGGTGAGTTCTGATTTCGTGCTGTGCATATTCGAAGGCTTACACAAGTGAAGATTAGTTTAAGCCGATAGTGTGTCACTAAGACAGTCCCCTAATGTGAGCTAATTAGCACATTTTTTTGTGCAAGGCTTTTAACGCTGGTATTCTAAACTACTTTTAGTAATGTGGTCAGAATCTCGTTTCCTTCACTGGTGTAATAATGACATCATGCCAGTGCTTTATTCGCGCATTCTATAATGCTTTAAAAGATTGTGTATACATGTGTGCATGCAGTGAATGTGTGTGCGTGCATGCATGTGTGCGTCCATACATGTGCATGTACGTGTGTATGTGTGACCAGAAAGGAGGAGACAAAAATGATTGCAAAGCAATGGAAATACTTTATCTTTCTTCTCTGTGCAGATCCAGCTGCCCGTAGGACAACCCTGCCCACTTCTACCTCCACCGTTTCTACTACCTCCACCACCACCACCCCCACCACAACCACAACCACCACCACCACCACTACCACCACCACCCCCACCACAACCACAACCACTCCATCCCCCACTGTGACCAGCCCCATTACATCCACACCTTTCATCACCACCATGCAGTTACAATCCTCCCCCATCACTCCAAGCACACCTTACGATGTGTACAGCACACCAGTTATACCATCGTCCGAACCCACTGATGACACAAGTTTTACTGAAATCACTTCACCCTTCTTTGCCAACCAACCACCACCAAGAAACTATATTCAAGGCGATGAGCCAGTCACTCTGAACTGTATAGCAGTTCGTGCATCGGTGATTGTATTCTTCTGCAATGGCAACAGGATCACCGAGGACAAGAGTCAATTTAAGGTTAGGCTGAACATGTCCTGATGATGATCATCATTGCTGTCATCAGGGTTGCCCATATCGTCGTCACTGCCATTGTTATCTTGAAGCATAGCCTTCTGTTGGCGGTGTGCTTGTGTTTCTTTCTTGTAACTTGTCTGTGTCATTAACAGCAACCAAGTCCAGAATTGTTCTGGTACCTTGAGCAATGGATACATATTTTTTTGTAGCCCAGATTAATGGTGTTTTTGCTGTATTTGGTGATTTCACCTGCAAAATTTCACTGCAAAGATTCTTTTTCATTATTATTTATCACAGATAAAGCAAAAGCAATCATTAGTAACCATGTTACTGAGACTAGCTGTGATATACTTAGATGTAACACTCCAACTGCAATTAATTTCCATGCTATTTTATTTGTTATTCTGTTTTTGCTGTAGTGTGTCGTCAGCTTTTTTCTGACATGAATTCTTTCCTGTCAGTATCCTGTATGCTACTTTCTAATGTTGCTTTCAGACAACAGATCCTGTGTCAGGACTCGTTTATGTGGAGAACAGCCTGGAGGTTGGAAGGGATAAATTTTCAGATGACTCCAGTGATGAACCTTACAGGTGTCAGTGTCGTGCTTACTACCGCGAGGATGACTCCTCCACAGAATGGAAATACATCGCCACGGATGATTTTTTTGTCGAGATTGCCTGTAAGTGCTACTCACTATTGCAAACATTTGTGGTGAATGGGTAGAAGTCTCTACCCAGTCTTTTTCCTCATTTGCTAGATTAATCAGTTTGGTACATTTTCTGCACCATGGTTTGTCTGTTTATTGAACTGTTTAAATACAAACTATTCTGGTATGGATTAGTTTGCAAAGTTGTTTTCCTGTTTATTTCACATGCAAACAAAAAGTTTTATGTTTTGTCTTTTACTTCAGACCTGGGCAAACAGTTTGTGAAGGAGCCAGTCAGTCAGATGGTGCAAGAAGGTCTGAGTGCGGAACTACAGTGTTCCCCACCAGAAGGCATTCCTGCTCCTGCGGTAAGGTGTCTTGTTGTTTTGTAACCTTGCTGTCTTATTGTCTTGTGGCCTTGTGACCTTGTTGTCTTGTGGCCTTGTGTTGTGACCTTGCTGTCTTATTGTCTTGTGGCCTTGTTGTCTTGTGACCTTGTTGTCTTGTGGCCTTGTTGTCTTGTGACCTTGCTGTCTTATTGTCTTGTGGCCTTGTTGTCTTGTGACCTTGTTGTGTAGTCTTTTGCCTTGCTGTCTTGTTGACTTATTGACTTGCTGTCTTGCTGTTTTCATGTCTCAAGGCCATGTTGTCTTGTAGTCTTTTGCCTTGCTGTCTTGTGGCCTTGTTGTCTTGCTGTCTGGTTTTCTTGTGGCCTACTTATTGTCTTGCAGTCTTTTGCCTTGCTGTCTTGTTGTCTGGCTGTCTTGTGGCCTTGTTGTCTTGCTATCTTGTGGCCTTTTTGTCTTGGTGTCTTGTTTTGCTTTGTTGTTGCTGTATTTTGTTATGTATTTGTGTTTTCTTTTGATCCCCTGATATGTCCTTGTTTATAAAACTACATGACTGTAATGTTATGTTTATAAAACTACACAGCAGTAACCCATTTATAAAGCTTGTACTTGTTGTAGGTCAGTAATAAATAACAGGATGGTATTGTTTAACATACAAATTCTCAGGTTAAATCAGAGAGTTTACCAAAGCCTGTGTAAATTAACTCATCCTTATTGATTATATTGTGCACCCTGAGGATTTCATGTAAGTTTACGCTTAGTGAGCGAGCTGACGATATAAATTAGGGATTTGCTGTATGCACACGTGGTACACCAGGGGCTAGCCGTGTGAAGACTAGGGTCGTTTAAAAGAAAGGGATGGCAGATCTTTTTAGATCTGCCACGTTCCTTACTTTCGACTCTCTCCTTGCTATGTGTTTGGGTACGGTAGGCTCCCTTGATTGCACACGTCAGCATACGGTTGTGTCTAGCGCTGCCAGTACTTTGTTGGGGTTGTCGTTTAACTCATCCTTCACAAACTTCACACACATATCTCCAGGACTGCTAGGATGTAAGCTTGGGTAGTTTCAAAGATTGCAGTTCTGCTGGAAAGGAGAGCATGGATACACAGTTGTACTGAAGGATTACGATAGATGCATTTCATACCATATTATGCAACATACAATCAGTGATATAGCAGCACACTAATTCCACACATACTGATTAGTCGTAGTCGTATGTGTCTGCACACAGTAGTGAGGCCACTGTAAACATAGAAAGTATACTTAACTGGGAAATTGTGGCTGTATGCATGCATTAGAGCACCTTACTTTTAAAGTGATTTTAAAATTAAACTGGTAATACAGGTGTTCTGGCTGAAGGACAATTACCGTGTTGTGGCGAATCAGAAGTATCATCTGATGCCAGAAGGAAATTTAGTGATCGAATCAGTTGGAGAGGAGGATGAGGGCAGCTATATCTGTGTGGCAGAAAGCATCATTGGCAGTAGATACAGCCAGCCTGTCTCCTTGACTGTCATAAGTAAGACTGTTTATCTTGTTTTCTTTTGAATGTTTAATTTTATTCAACGTTGTACAGTTTTCAAAAGAAGCAAAAACATTCTTTTGGGGATGAAAACTTATTTGCTGTGTTGGGTTGTATGAGCATTCATATCTCATCTCCATATGTAAAGGTACACCTGAAATATGCACATCAAATGTGTCATACGACTATTTTTGGGACTGGAAGTTCAGATACGAACGTTCATGCAACTCAGTCTTAGATTTATGTTCACATTTAATTGGCCTTGTGTTAGTTTAAGAAAAAACTCAAGGTTTTAATTTGATTTTCTTTCCAATGCTTCAGATGAGTGGAAGTCTGGTGTGTATTGTGTGCATAGGGCGGATGGAGCTATATACACATGTGCATCTCCGCATGTGTGTGTGTGGGTGAATGCATGAATGCACATGATTGAGTGAAAACACATGCAGATGGGTGTGCAGCTGTGCGTACATTGAGCATATACCTGCTCTGAATCAGGAATGTAGAAGAAAGAACCCATTTATAAGCCATGCAGCTTTTCAAAACAATTACAGAAAGGCTTTGATCCTTTCTTCCTTCCAAAGAAAAATCTGAAATCTGTGAGCTTTATTTTCTTCTTTTTTTTTTTTTACAAAGTTGTTTTCTCTGTTTTATTTTTCATTCTTTTTCTTCCTGTCAACTTTCTAGCTGTTTTTACAAACTTTGCAGGCGAGAGTATTGTCCCTGAGCCAATCACTACAACGCCAGAACCTTCCACCACACCCGAAGCCTCTAGCGAACCAGAACCAGAACCAGACAGCTCTTCTGAGCCTGAGCCGGCACCAGAGCCACCAAAGTGGGTGACCCAGCCAGAAACTCTGTACTACATTGTCAAGTCAAAGCCAGTGACCATCACATGCCAGGCTCTGTCAGCTACTCGCATTACTTTCAGCTGCAACACCAGGAATATTCCTGATTCCCGGGTGCAGTACCAGGTCAGAGGCAGATTATAGGCGTCTTTGTGCGACACCTTTGCTGATTTCATCCCAGTGGCAAAAATGTCTCTGTTGTATTGCCTACCATTGTTGAGACCATCTCTGATACATATGATGGCTGTTGTAACGAGTGGCATTTTACATCAGTAAGCATTGTTCCTTTTAGTTTAATTGCCTCTTATTAGTGGTAGTGTGCAGATGCAGTACAACATTTTAAGGATGGGTTTAGAAATCAAGCAGAGTCTACTTTTCCTCGAACAGACCATTGCGGATGAGATGGGATCTGTATTGGAGGCCAGCATTGAAATCTCGCGAGAAGAGGTGGAGGCCTACAACAACGATAATGGTGGAGATGATTTCTGGTGTCAGTGCAATGTACCTTACCAGGTGCCAGGAATAAGCTACCCACAGGAGCTGACCAGTGCTAAAGCCAAGGTGCAGGTGGCCTGTGAGTATGTATAAAGACAGCAGCACAAAGCAGGCAGACAGATGTTTTCAGACCACTAAAACAGCAGTTCGTCAAATCTTGGGCCTGTTGTTCTTAAATGTAGTCGCACATGAGGACGTGATAAACTAGTATTCATTTCACATCTTCCCTGTCATCATAAACTCATTGCCTCTATGAGACCCATCTTTCAGTTCATACTTCTGGCAGGAAACTTTAATTCTTTTTTAAACGCCATTTCGGGATCCTGAATGATCTGTGCTTTCAGACCTGAAGAAACCATTTGTTCGCGAGCCATTTAATGTCACAGCTGTTGAGGGCGAGTTCCTGTCTCTTCCATGCGAGCCTGCAGAAGGAAACCCAGACCCAGAGGTAACGGGTTTCTTGTGACAGACGCACGTGGAAATGGCTCTCTCCCTCTCATTCTGTCTTGCTTGCAGCGTGTGTGTGAGAGAGAGAGAGAGAGAGAAAGATACGGGGGATGTTGTAGGTTTCATGCAATTATCGTAGGCGTTTGGGTGATAGTGAAGTCCTGTACGAGACAGTTTGAAATGTTTCTTTGCATTGTGAAGGTAACTGCTAATTTTTTTGCTTCTGGTTTTCTATATTGTCATGTGTTTCAGGAATGGGTGTGGTGACATAGGCTTTGTGGACATCATTTTTATGTATGTCTTACACATTTTATTACTGATCAAAATATTTTGCCAGGTTTATTGGATGTTCAACAACAAACGTATAGAGGAATATATCCCAACACTCGACCACGCCCTTGTGATTGAATCTGTGCAAGATGAAAATGCAGGTGTCTATATATGTGTGGCGGAAAACCTTGCTAACAAGCGACTCAGCAGACCAGCCATCATTACGGTCACTAGTTCTTCAGGTATTTCTTCTGTCAGCAGAGCCAGTCATTTCTCACACAACTCAGAATGCTAAGTCATATGCAGACTTTGTCATTGTTAAAACCTGCCTAGAGTTCAAGTGTCGAACAGAGTGTTGTTAATGGCAGAATGTTCAGATACTTTACTGATGTGGAAATGATGTACAGGTGTGCAGATATTGTAAAGGTGTGCAAATATTTTGTTGGTAACAAAATTCAGGTAACACCTGCAGGTAGCCTTGGAGCTATTAATGCCACATAATGTGCAGTTTTCTTGACATTCTCATGAATAATTGAAGAAATAATGGTAAGGGGCTGGGATGTGAGAGAGACGTGCGGGCAGGTAGAAGGGGTGGGAACTCTGCACATACCATCAGCCACAGGTTTACCAAATTGCCTCCCTTGTATCAGGCGCATCAGCTGTGCTTGTTTGAACAGCATTCTCATGGGACAAGTAAAACTTTAGACATTGTGTACAAACAAATATGGCTCTCAAAGTTGAAAGAACTTACTGGGGGCTACATTCATTAAAAATTTACAATTTCTGTGTGTCAAGACAAAGTGGCACAAGGTGTCAGCTGGTGACTTAATTGTGACATGACTGCTTACTGTTGTCCTCAACTGCTTTTCTATGATTTATGCCAGGTCAGCCAGAGGTTGATGATCAGGCCTGCATGTCAATGCTCAAGGACTGTGGAGATATTATGCCAAAACCTAGGGAAAACCCGTCTACATGCCAGTGAGTGCTGTTACTGTGTGTTGTTCTGTGAATGTCATTTGTCCTGTGGTGCTGTCACTGATGTCTTTGAGCGACCAATTGGAAGGGAGCAATATTGACAGGCTAAGCTACTGCCCAAGGTTATTTTGTTGGTAATCAGCCAACTTTGCTGATGGCTGAAGTTGTCTGTGTGCATCCCAGGAAGCTGACACAGTACAAGGAATGTTTGAAGACATTCAGAGAGAAGTGCACGGGCGTGTTGAGGGAAGAATCCATTGAGGCCACAAGTCGATCAAGTGAAATGGTTGAACAGGACTGTTCAAGCTCACGTAAGTGCACATGCACTCAGACTTGAATACTAAGTCTTTGCCTTGTTGATTTTCATTGTTATGGACAACAGACTTGCTTTGCTACATTCTGTCTGGCTTATCTTTATTATTACAGACAAAAGACTTGTTTACCTTATTCTTTCTAGAGTAGTTTTATTGCTACAGATAAACACTTTTGTTACTGTTTGCTTTGTGCATATTTATCATGGTTGTATGTTATAGATATTACAATGAGAACATTTGTCTTGCATGAGTGAATAGAACAGATGTAGGACATGGGCTATAGTGATTTATGAGGGAACTGTTTACTTTCTTTGTCTTTATTCTTTCCTTTTATTTGTGTCTCTTTTTCTTAGTGAAGTGCTGTTGATGTAATGTTTTTGATGTAACATGTTCCTTTGTCCCCAAAATGTTTTCTTTGACCAAAAGTCAGAGGTAAAAAAAATTGCCAAAAAAAAGTGATTTTGGTCGGTTTTTCACTACAGTGCCTGGCCTTTAGAGGGCAATGCTTTCACTTCATGGTTATTTCACACTTTTGGGGTGGGGTGGGGTCCTGTTACTAATCTATGCACCGAAAGAACCACCAGAGTAATAGCTGCAGTAAGATGGGCAGCATGGACAGGCAGTTTAATGTTTGGGGGATGGCTGAATGGAGTCTGCACAACATTTAACTCCAGCATATAATCCTTTGCCCCACCTGGATTCAAACCAGCAACATCCATGCTGTAGTCTGCACTCTTCCTGCAGAGTTATCCATTTACTGTTTGAAATGAAAGTCAAAGAAGACGAGCTTTTTTCTTCTTGGGTGTTTTTAGTAGAAATTCTCTTGACATGAATTTGTTTTTGTCTGTTCTGGATTTCACTGTATTTTCATTCTTGAGCCCTTTCTCGTTAACGATAGAATAGATAAGATGTGCACGTGGGACATTTTATTTGCAGTTTTATACAAGTATTATAACATGGGTATGGAAACTAACTTGAATGAGACAGTAAGTGGCTTCCCACAATATGTCGACACAACTTTCTCAAACGTTGTCAAACTTGAAGCTGAAGGGCATGAATGTTGTAACATTCAGCCAATCACTGCACAGTACACAGTGATGCTTAGCCAATCGTAACTCACTACTCACTGCTATCTTTCTGTGGGTCTCCATGCTACGGCAGGAGACAGAATAAGACTGCTCAACCACAAATGTCTTTGTGGTCTGTTTTTAGGGGAACCATGCCAGGAACTGCTGACATGCCAGAACGTCTATTCACAGCAAAGTGTGCCCAACACATCGGCAGATTCCATGCCTATGGTTATACTTTGCTCGTGAGTGCTTTTGAGTACATGTACCTTGCTGTTACATAATTACAGCTGCATGACTCCAGATGTCGACACAAAGAACCTGAATATTTTCTTCTCTCTCTCTCATGCCTGCCCTTATTCCCATGTGTGTGTGTGTGAGAGAGAGAGAGAGAGAGCAAGGGAGAGACTGCCCCGCTGTCTATTTAGCCAACCAGCAGTTTGGATGTAGTTGTTGGCTGATTGTCTAGTCAAAAAATCATCTTTTGGTGAATTGTCTGCACGGCCTATTACCCTTTGGTGAAGCATCTGAAAGCCATGATTTATACAGTAAATGTTTAAAATCATATAAACGCAGTGTTAGTATAGTAAGGTTCAACTGGTGGAGGAGGGAATGGAGAACATTTTTATCAAATTACTAAGGTAGCTAAGACGTAGGAGGTTGTATTTAAGAATGCGGTTGGTATGCTTTCCAGGGGTATCCAGTCTTTCCTGCACTGTGCTGACAAGGCAGCTGAGGAGTGCAATATTCCACTGGACAGCCCAGAGACCTCGCTGACGGACATTGCTGTATGGTTTGAGCAGTATTGTGAAAAAGGTAATAAGACATAAAGTGCTCAGTTATGTTCTGCACCATGGGAAGCTTAGAAACATTTTATTCTTTTGTCTGATGAGGGAATCCTTATTTCAATATTTAATATTTCAATATTTAAATATATGTACATGCAAATACAGGTGGGGAGTCCAGCATCTAGCTACCAGTCTGTTTTGTGCAAGTGTCAAAAGGACGAATACAGTGGACCAGTTGATGATAAGTATAGGTGTAGACATACTCAGACATGTCTGCAGACATACTCAGTGGATCAAGTGGGCTGAGGAGGTAGTGGTTGTTACATTTGGTAGGAGAGTGCTTCCACCCTGGGGTGATTTCTCATTATGGGATGAAGGGGATGGAGTTTTGTGGGAGGCGCTGTGGAGGTGTGGTATCCTGTGCTGGCAGTGGCTAGTGACGGTTCCCTGGTTGCTGGTCTTCTAGCGCCCCTGTCAAAGTAACAGAAAACAGTTAAACTGAACCAAGTGAAGGGACAAAACACAGTCAATGTTTCAGAGCATTACCCCTTCGTCCAGACAATGCACAAAAAGTAAACACACAAAAAGCTAAACACAAAGGGGGTTGGGGGGAGTGGGTAAAGAAAGAGCATGTAGTATAACAAGATAAAATTAGTTAAAAATAGATAAAATTAATAAAAAGGAGCAGTCATTTGTTCTAATATTTGTTCATAACAGGTCAAAGTATGTTTGGCAATGATGATCTGCTGCTGTTTTAAGGTGTTCCAAGCCTGTTTGCTTCTGGCTGAACATAAAGTAGTCTGTGTGCAAGACCTTGTCAGCTTGAATCTTTCGGTTCAGTCTTAGTGAACCACTGTCCTGACCTTGGGAACAGATTCTAACTTTCATGGTATTGCTGTTGACAGTCGTGGAAGATGAGTGGGCAAGCAAGTGTAACCAGCTGTCCAGCTGTGATCTTCCTATTCAGCAGACAACAGTGCTTACTAACCTGGTGCAGACGTCACTGTGGTGCAAGTAAGTAACTCAATGCAGACAAATGTGTGGTAATATAAGAGCAATGTAGAGAACATATGTGACTGATACGAGAGGTGTGTATGACAAAGGTGTGGTAATATAAGAGGAATATAGAGAACATATGTGACTGATACAAGAGGTCTGTATGACAAATTTGTGACTGATGTAACAAATATGTAGGATGCACTCATGAATGATGTGACAGATGTTTGGTACAAACTTGTGAATGATATGACAAATGCATTGGACAAACTTGTGAATGACGTGTAACTGCAAGACAAGCTTAGGACAATTTTATTAATGATGTGACATGTGAGAAAAAGTTGTGAGTGATGCATCAGATGTGTAGGACAAACTTGTGAATGATGTGACAGGTATGTGGAGCAGACAATGACCTGCACACTGGAAGCTCTGACTCAGTGCCGGTTGCCTGGCATCAGCGATGACCTTCGTGACTTGTCAGATCGTGCTGGTCAGACCTGCCCGGCATCTCCCAGTAAGCATTTAATTAACAGCCCTGATCGTAAGCTTTCTTACTAGACTATGTGTTAGGATGCTGCAGAGATGCAATTTTGACATGCAGCATGAGTGTTCATGAGCTGCCTTACACTGGGGTCTGGTCTGCCCTGTCAGGGGCTTTGAAAATTGTCTCACACAAGGAGAATGGAAGCTGACCTCACCTATCCTACACACCAATTGCTTGTTTACCTTTTCACAAACATGGTGAGCACACAGAGAGACAGTTTCACCTGTGCAGCTAATCCGTTACCTGAAAACACCTGGCCCATCTGACCACTAAGCAGCATGTAGGTAAATGTGTTCAGGAGCCTTTCCATAAGACATTGCATACCAAGAAGTGGATGGACCTCTTAAAACCCAAGTAAAGAGTGGAGTACAATTTAACCTGCTTGAAAACACCTGAACACATTATGACCACTCCATGCTGATCTCCATGACAAAAATGAGTGCATCATTATGCTGAAAATATGCACAACATTAAGAGAAGTATATGGTTCAAGTCATCTTACTTCACTTGTTTCCATCTTCTTGTACATGTATCATATTTTTTCCAACAAAGTAGCCATTGGGGATTTAAGAAAGACTAGTCTTTTCTCTAAGCCAGCTTTATGAGGCCAGCGTTGATCTCACCTTCTTTAATTCCATTTTCTTCCCCAGTCCTGTGCAGCTTCAGATGGCTATTCACAGCTGGGAAGTAGGGACGGATGTGCTAAACAATGCCTCTGCATTACAGTCCTATCAAAGTGAGCGGCGAGAGCTGCTTTCGTTGTACTGGATGCTGTTTGCGATTGCCGTAACAACATGGCTGCCAAAGTCTTCATGTTGTTACTGTGTTATCATACTGTACACTTAAAATTTGTGTGGGTTGTACAGTGTGATGCAATGCGCCTTTATTTTAAGTAATGTTGTGTAACGCCACGGAACGCTTTGTGTGGTGTGTTGTTTAGAGCCTGAACCAGAGCCTGAAAGAACAGATGAGAAAGTTGGTAATGACGACGAAGAAGAGGAGGATGAGAATGATGATAAAGATGGGGAAGGAAAGCCAGAAGGGACCGGTGAGACTGTCACCGATGAACGCGTTGCTGAAGGTGAGTAACGTTCATTTTACTTAGTCATCTTCCTTAGGAAGAAGTAAGGCTGCGCCTTGCCAGTTCGGTGTACAGCCCAGATTAATGAAAGCGATGGGAGGTACGGTCTAAACGAAAAGGATGCAAGCAGTATAGACTGTATGTTTAGACAGAGGATACAAACACAAGTCGCTCTGAACGTAAGGGGATGGAATGAAAGAAAGGCAGAGATTTTATCCATATACAAGACCAAAAGCTCGTGGAAGAGTTGTAGTGCAGGAACTGTTGTAATTTTTATTTCTGTTTTGCAGCGGAAGGCAATGCGGCGCGCCCATACAGCTCCTTACTGCTGACGTCATTACTTCCAGTGGCATTTGTTTTGGTGGCATGTAGGTAGAGTGGATGAGGTGCAGTGAATGCGTTAAAATATGCAATTGTGAATGTCTGTCTGTTCATCTGCCTGACTGTTAGTCCCTACATGTGACTTACGTAGTTACTGTCTGTACATGTCAACTGGCCTATTTTAAGTGTGTTGTTAATATACTGTTGCGTTATGTTTATCATATTGTTTTTTTATTCATGGTAATGACCTTCTGTTTGAGTTTTTAAAAATGCTTAATAGTCTGTATGATATCCGATTTCATTTGAAAATTTTCTAGGAAAGTTAATTTGTATGCTATTTGCAACTTTTGAAGGACAATGGGGGTTTTCCATAATTCGATTTTAAAATATATTTCACCAGAAAATGATTGTGTCCCAGTAAAGACACATCCATAACGTGAGTTCAGCAGCCGATTTCCTTCAGAATTTATCACTCATTCTTGCGCCATTCATACAATAAGTGTTGTTTTGTTCTTCATAGTTCAAATGTTGCAAAGTGTCCTTAGCTTCTGAAGCCCATCCTGTACAAGTCTGTCCTCATGTAATGATATATATATATACAAGTACATTTAAATATGCAAACAGTAAGACATTGCAGTGCATATAATTCAGGATTTGCAGACTTGCACATGGTTCATTATACAGTTTACCTGGCAGTTTAATTCCCTCAGTGTAAGGTGTGCATATTTCTTGCGGTAATATCAGCAGTTTCATCATGACGGACTCACTGAATACCCACCTGGCTGTTCTATGCGCTGACGTCACGAAGGAAGCCTTAGAAGTTGACGGCCCATCTCCCCACCCCCCCACCCCCCATACCGCCCTCCTTTATTGTTTGTCTTCCTTCCTCATTTCAGCACCCCCCCACCGACCCACCCAACAGACACTTTAATTCCTCCAGCAAGGGCATTTGCAATGGTGTGAATGGGGCTTGACTGTTGTTTGCGCCTGCGTAGCCGTCACTAACCTTACTACTACCAGTTGTGTCTGTCGTTCTTATTGGTTCTTACTCGTTCTCACTAGTGTGATAATTAACGCTCTGCCACCATCGCTCATCTGGCTGGCTCTCCTCTCCCACGCCTGCTTTTCGTCACTGCCTTTTTTCCATTCAGAGGATTTTGTAATAAAATTTTTCTTGTAAATGGCTTCCTTCTTCTGCTTTTGCCGGCAGTGAGCGTGTCTGTGTGCGTGTCCATGATTGTAGGCCCGCGCTTCTGCGTACGTGTGCAGTCGTGGGTACCTGCGCGCGTCTCTCTCTCTCTAGCTTTATATTCGTGTATGTGAGCGTGTAAGCATGCGCGCGCGCGCCTTTACCAAGGCTCGAAGACGCGCGAGATGACGTGCATATGATACCGTGGTACGCTGTCCGCACGCCGTGAGACTAACAGAACGCTACATGTACCTGCTGTCCTACCTGATCTAGATTGGGATGTCACGCCAGTCGGCAGCAGTAGTTAGTCACACCCAAAGGGTCTTTGGCAGAAGTGCACCGAGACGCAGAACTCATCCGGGGCGGTAAATATACTGCTCAAAAGAATTGAAAGATCTGTAGGTTGGAAGGCAAGCCAAACGTGTTATTTACTAGAACCCCAAATCCCACCCTGCACCTTCAGCTGCACCTTGTTTCATGCTGCAGCATGAACAGTCTGCGTGGAAATCGTGCCGGCGCGCTTAAATGTCCACGGGAGGCAGCCAACTATACTATTAAAACCAGTGTGTGCAAATCGAAAGCCTTGCAGGTGACAACGCACAAGTGCAGGAACAGGTGAAAACCGCAGTGCATGTCCAGACCATGTCTGACGAGATCACAGTTCAGCCACTTTCGGGAGACTTGTGGTACGAGCAACGAAAGGTCACGCAAACAAAAATCATAGGAAGTGAAAAAAAAAAAGATATGGTAACGAAAACCACAGTTGTAAACAGTCGGAGCTCAGACTTGGTTTTCCCGGTGTATACAAGAAAGACGTCACGAGGAGCGCGCGCAGCCACACATGCGCACCCCTCCCACGTTCGACAAAAACACTAACAGGGTTACTGTGATTGACTTCGACAATCTTCGCGAACGACTACAAGACGCATCGGTGCAGACAAACAGTTGTCAGGTGTGTCGTAAGCAACGCCATTTCAGTCAACAACAAAATGTGTTTATCGGTTTTGTTGTGAGAAATGGTGACGGACATGCAAAACGATGGCCGCTGTAGCTAAACTGTTGCGTGGGGAGGGGGGGCAGAGAGTGGAGGGTTGCACATTCTTACCCCATCCCACTCACTCGAAAAAAATGTTTTCTCAGGAGGAGATTTGGGTCTTTGTTCGAGAACTGAGAGGGTAGAGGTTGCCTATACCCGGTCCTCGTAGCTAAAACGCCTATGGGATATCTACATGAAGCTGCTATTCCAAATGATAGCAATTTGATAGCAAGAACATTAATGTCATTCCCAACATTTGTAACACGAACAGAGAACACTTGAAATACTATCAGTATTTCCACAGTTCGTTTTATTTAAGCCACACATTGTAAATAAATAGAATTTCTAATAAAGAATTCGGCCTTCTGACGACAAAATAAATGCAGGCACTTCACAATGAGAACAGAATAGAATATATCGGTTTGAGAGAAGAGAGTGAACTATATCACAACTGAGAGACAGGTGGGCATACATTGCTATAAAGATACTAAATATGGACTATTCTGACAAATATCTATGCACTAGTATTGCAGTCCAGAAAAACTTTAAAGCTCCAAAGGGAGAGTGATCTGAATAAAAATTGATAAAAATATCTGAACATTTGGTTTACATCACAAATATAAAATATTTACTTTGAAATGTAAAATGATTTCTTAAAAAGCAACGCAAACACTCAGACAATTATCTGAAAACACTTTAAATAATGAGTGCGAAACAATATTACGACAAGTTAAACGAGCACAATAGAACAGAATTGTTGAAAATGTCCACCCAATATCTGAAAGACATAGCGTTCTCTGAAAACCCAGTACTGATTTCTGTTCGACGAAGTTGGACGAATCTTGTGGTCAAAACTTATTCCGACTGTTTGCGCTGTATTGCGGCCAAGACTGAACTAAATCTTCCTTACTGACAAAAGTATTTCCCAATCGCCAGAGGTGATGTCTTTGGACCGGATTGAATGATTGTTTTGGTAATGTAATGCCTGGCTCACACGGTCCAGCAAAAGTCAAAACAGTGGCGAAGAGCTAGTGTAATCATCTGTCACAAAGGCTTTCATCGAATGTCTGGTCGAGAGGTTTGAACTTACAATCTTTCTAGACTTAAGAGTAAATACCTGCAGCTGCACACATTTTATTCAGTTCTCACTAAACAAAACCACACTTTGAGTTTCCCTGCAAGATCTAGAGCTTGGGCTAGTTCTCGTATACCTATTTCGACCTACACTGCACGAAATGGTTTCGTTTTTGCGTCGACCCATGTGAGACCAGCACAACGGTCTATTTTTCGTTCAACTTAGTCGAAGTGTGTCAGACTGGCATGTATACAGAAAGTATATTGAGTTACAACACAATATGAACTGAGCATTTTTGCCTACCCTGGTAATAGTTTGTATGTGTAAAAAATGCATCACAGGGAAATTTGGCTTTAGTAAGTATACAGCCATACTGATGGGAAAACGACACCGTTCCTCCAAATGCCATCACCCCCCTCAGCACACATACACGCACGCACGCACACGAGCCCGCGCGCACACTCACGCACACCCACGCCTCCGCCACACACACGCACGCACACACGCAAACACACACACACACACAAACACACACACAACGTATAGGGAAACTGCTTTCCAAGAAGACGGACACTGGAAACCCAGGTCAAACTGAAAGTCAACCATTGAAAGGTTGCTTGAACCAAGTTACAACAGACTGCTTATAGAAACGCAGATGTCCTTTGAACCAGGGCTGAGTGGCATGTGGGATGTATCGCCTTTCCACACATAAGAATGCCCGTAAATTTCAGAAAGTGAACAGGCTCAGTAGGCCTTACGTTCATTTTTATGTGTGGAAAGAGGGACACAAGCAGCCATGCAATCCAGTCCAGCACAGATCAAACAGGTTTAGCACACGCGATATCACCTTGCCATACACAAAAGTGAACGAAAATTTCAGACAGCGAACAGGCCCAGCGAGTCTTACGTTCACAGTTGTTTATGACAAGAGCAACACGACACGAACAGCCATGTATCCCAGTCCAGCGCCGATCTAAGTGCATCAGACACGCGTTACCGCCTTTCCATACACAAAACTGGACATAAATTTCAGATAGTGAACAGGCCCAACCGGCCCTATGTTCAGTTTTAAGTACGAAAAGAGGGACAAGATAAATCCGACCCCCGGCCCAGCGCAGATTATAGCCATTCGGATACATGCTGAGGGGAACTATTTCTAGCAGACGTGACCAGACTTCTTATATAGTTAGCGGCCAGGTAGTTCTCGAAGATACGTACATCACACGCAAGATTGTCGTCTTCAGTCTGACCTGCGCACCGCACAACAAGCGGGCTTCGGTAGAGTGGAGGGGCTACGAAGGATTTCATACGGCAGTAAACCATCACGAAAAGTCTAAAAAATCTCGTGCTTTTGCGTGCCCTCCTAAATATATAATAACACATCAGCTTCCGACAACCAGCTTAATGTTTTTTTTTTTCATCTCTACAGTAGGCTGAGTGCACCAACCACTGTGCTATACACACAGATATTGCGAATTGATGAACTTTCTCTATAAGGGGCCAAACACACTGAAATTAACGCAGCTGGAGATTCATAGATTTACACGATTTAAAAACAAATCTTATATTATCAAGAAAACTCCACCCGTCAGAAAAAGCACTTCGGGATCGTAGACAAAAAAAAGTCAAACCAGAACCGAGTTACACACAGGTGTTCGAATCCCCTTTTCTATACAATAAGAGTGAACACAATTTCAGATTGTGAACAGGCCTAGTGGGCCCCATGTTCACTTTTGTGCATGAAAAAAGAGGACATAAACCGTCCTGCAAGCCAGTACAGCTCGGATCAAAGTGGATACACACACGCGCTATCAGTATCACCCTTTTCATACATAAAAGTGCACGTGAATTTCAGAGGGTGAACAGGCCCAGCGGGACCTACGGGCACTTTTATGTGTGAAAACGAAGACACGATCATGCGAGCCAGAACGGCTCGGATCAAAGTGCATTCAAACACGTGGTATCACCCTTTTCATACATAAGAGTGACCGTAAATTTCAGAAAGCGAACAGGCCCAGCGGGCCCTATGGGCACTTTTATGTATGAAAGGAATGACACCAGCCGTCGTGCAACCTTGCTCCTTAGACAAAAGAAAAGGTTTGATATTTCCAGAGAAAATATCTGGAATGGCTGTAAGCAGGAAAACACAAAGAAGACACGACTAAAACTCTTCTCATTATGCTGTCCACCAGTGTTCAGCTAGCTGAAACAACGAGATCAAGCGTGGCGTTAGAGAAGTAATCTGTAGATTACAGTACAACATCACTGGCTATGCAGTGGCGATCACTGGTAAGGGTTCACACAAGCAGGCAAAGACGTGGCTGTTGTCTTTGAGTATCCTGCACACTGGATGGCTCCACTCTCTACGTGTTTACGCAGTCCTGTACAGGTGAGGTGTTTGTGCAAAGGCGCGTCACTAATGGCCGTTTGTGAGACACAGACACAGGAAGTTCTAGTGAGGTCAAGTCAAACAAAAACGTGTGCGCTTGTGTGTGAATTTCCTGCCCGTAAAGAGTAAGGTGTCTACCGTCCACAGGTAACAATTAAAACGTGCAATGCGGCAAAGCGTCACGTACAGGCAGGTCCTATGTAGACAAGATGTGTGTCACGTACACGAACGTTCTATGTAGACAAGCTGTGTGTCACCTACACGAACGTTCTATTTAGACAAGCTGTGTGTCACGCACACGAACGTTCTATGAAGACAAGCTGTGTGTCACGTACACGAACGTTCTATGTAGACAAGCTGTGCGTCACGCACACGAACGTTCTATGTAGACAAGCTGTGTGTAAGACGTGTACGCCATGTGCAGTCAAGGCGTGTGCAGCTGTCTTCGTGCACTTCACAGCAGAACTGGTACGTGCGCCGCAAGCATCGGCCATTTATAAATTGGTGTTTTCCTCTTTGTACAGCCGGCGATGTCCATTGGTCAGAACATCCACTTCCGGTGTCTCGTAACCAATGTGATTCTTTGTTGGCTGGAACGACTCGCTTCTTACGAAACCTGCCGACATAAACGAGGGATAATACGTGAAACATAAAATGCGCATTCAAGAATTCGCATATCAATGGCAAGCTATTGTTTCAATAAGTAGGTGATACACCCAGACTGTCCCTCACATTCCTTCTCTTCACAACTCCCTCTGTTTATGGCACAGCTGTTGACCAGGTATTTTAACATATTAAGAATGGGTTTCTTCTGCGAAGATAACTTAGATACTATTGAAGGTATAGTGTGTATGGCTTCATATTGGGAGCTCCTTTTGAAAGGGGTAAGTAAACTGGAGCGGAATGCAACAGGAAAAGATAGCGGTATGCCTGAATAGTAGGCACTGACAAATCACGGATTCTATGGCAGCGTAATAACTGCTCACCGTTTAGTGAGGTGACTATGTGCCCTATGTAGTTTTAAGCCGCGTTAAAAACAAAATGTATCTACCCGGCATGGAAGGCGCTTTAGCGACTAAAAATATTCACATATAGATTTATGTATTCTTTGACCCTCTGGGAGTCACTCAGAAAAAGTTCAAGTAATCTATATTCAAAAACGTTTCCAGGAAGCATTATTCCTGTCTGTTGCTCATATATAGTCACCCATGGAACTAAAGTCTTTTGTTTGAAGTAAAATATACATGCACTTAGCAGCGGAATTTAGATTCAAGGGTGCTGGTAATGGAAATTGCGCGTCACAAGCACAAGCTTAGAGATACCCGAAGCTAAGTGGGGAAAAAAGGCAGCTTATAAATGTCGTGCATAAGCCGTAAAATGAAAACAGTCGATGGCTGCTGTTGGAGGTTTACAGAAGACACACGTATTGCCAAACAATAAGCTTGTTAGGATTAAATCGATAGCGTGCATCAGAAGCGGAAAATATGTGGTGAGTTTTTTCAGCGTAACAAATAGTTTTTTTAAAGCAGGATTATTTTTTCCACGTCCGCCAGGACAAATCCCGTGCTGTAGGTGACGCCAATTACAAACTGAACTGCTAATTGGAAATGATATGCATCAAGAATCACAATATTTTTGATACACGCGGCAGATCCAGAGACAAACAGAACAATATGTGGGCGGCTTAGAGAGAAAATAACTGTCACTCAAGCCGTAAGTTATTTCTTGACATCGCAGAGAAGGAGTTGCAAGCTACTGAATGTGTATGAGTGTTAAGATTAACACGCGGATTAAGTTTCTCAATACTGTCTGTTTGGGTCTGCGGCCTGTTTTGCATTTCCACTCCGGTGTCTTTGCTTTTGCTTTGGCCATAGGCATAATGAGGAAGAAAGGATAATACCGGCTGCTTTGAAATAGACTTAGAACGACAATTCAAGGCAGGAGAAGCATATATATATATATATAGAGAGAGAGAGGGAGAAGTTATACGGAATTAATTGTTTAATTAAAGATAAGCTTAAAAGTGCATGCAAGCACTTTACCTTCATTGACCTCTCCATTACGGACTTTGCCTGTAAAAAAGGCAAAAGTTAAAAAAAGTTTACTCGTTTACATATGCATGCACACACGTTCACAGAGAAAGACGAGAGACATATTAACGTATTAAGATGCACACACGCATTCCTTCGCGCATAAGCGGGTGGGTGGAGGGGAAGGGTTGGTGAGTCAGTGAGGGAGGGACGAAAGCAGAAACAGGAGATAAGCAAGACAACGCTATTCAAAAATGTGTCTCTAGTTTTCTGGAGTCGATCTGGCCAGACACTAAAGTAAAAATGTTCACTAATGCACTGTTGAAAGGCACAGCTTCCAGCACGGTATGTGGTGAGTTCAAAGCCAAGTCGATTTTGCCAGTCACCAGCGACAAGCAACTATCAAGTCAAGTGGGCTGCCATTATTAGTTTTGGATAAGACAACCCATGCATGTGAAAACATTTCTCCCCTTCGTTGAGAGGAATTTCTTTCTTCCGCTTTGTCCCTTAACATTAACGTGCCATTAAAGCCTTCCGTCGCTACACCTTTATATGTTCCGGTGAGTGAGCTAGAATCATCCCACTTAGATCTGTCCCCGGAAAGCAATTTAACAGTATCCCAGTTTCATCCCATTGAGGTAGTTTTGATCTGCACCATGATACCACCACCACTCTCCTTTCCACGCACTATAACTTGTCGATACTAAACGTATCCCTGCCTATACTAAATATCTCCTTCCAAAACCCATGTCTATACTAAATATATTCCCGTTTTTGCTGAACAAATCCCTGTCTATATTAAACACAACCCTGTCTATATTGAACACAACCCTATTCTAAATACATCCCTGTTTATACTAAACATGTCCCTGTCTAACCTAAACTTATTGCTTTCTATACTAAACAATTTCCTGTCTATACCAAACACAGCCCTGTCTAAAAATATCCCTGCATTCGTTGAATCGAGCAGATCACACTGACCATCTGCTATAGACATTTGTCCTATGTAAGTATATTGGTCGAACAGTGTGTCTGTCTCTGAGCAGGTTTTAGGGAATACGTCACCATTTTCTAAATGTAAGAACAATAAAACTGCTATAAGAGGGGTATACTGCTAGATTTAGTCCCTGAGGTTTGTTCTAGAGGGAATACCCAATTTAACCCCCCCCCCCGGGGGGTAAAATGATTAGGCGATAATTACAGTACGTTTCAAACGACGGAGATAACAGTGCTGATGAAACAAAGACTCGTCCCTAATAACCTTGCTGACCGTGTTGATGCTGTAATCTAGGCTGCTGCGGGGCTCTTCGCTTTCTCTCTTCGATCAACGTATAAAGGTTTTCTTCCCCACCCCACCCCAACCCATTTTTCTTCTTTATTTGCAGCAGCAAATGTGTTTTATCGATGTCCTTCTAAGGGTTATCTTCTGCCTTTACAGGTGACCTCTTCCTCTTCATCTTATGGATGGATGGCTGGATGTTTGGATAGCTGGCTGGAAGTTTTGTTGCGTGATTGAAATCTAACGCGCCTGGTGTAAGACTGCCATGGCTTCGTCCTGGTTAAACTACGCCTCATTAATGTTTGATACGAAACAGGATGGCTTCGTCCTGACGCCTCATTAATGTTTGGTACGATACAGGATGGCTTCGTCCTGGTTAAGCTACGCCTCATTAATGTTTGATGCGATACAGGATGGCTTCGTCCTGGTTACGCTACACCTCATTAATGTTTGGTACGACACAGGATGGCTTCGTCCTGGTTAAGCTACGCCTCATTAATGTTTGGTACGAAACAGGATGGCTTCGTCCTGGGTAAGCTACGCCTCATTAATGTTTGGTACGAAACAGGATGGCTTCGTCCTGACGCCTCATTAATGTTTGGTACGATACAGGATGGCTTCGTCCTGGTTAAGCTACTCCTCATTAATGTTTGGTACGAAACAGGATGGCTTCGTCCTGACGCCTCATTAATGTTTGGTACGATACAGGATGGCTTCGTCCTGGTTACGCTACACCTCATTAATGTTTGGTACGATACAGGATGGCTTCGTCCTGGTTAAACTACGCCTCATTAATGTTTGGTACGATACAGGCTTCATAAGAAAGTGACTCTTTAATAAGCTAAATATGGTGATGTGTCTTGAACAAGTATATAGTGAAGCTTCCACGATAAGAAATTATACACTCACCTGCAATCTGGACCGAGAAGGTTCCCCCTGGTTCACAGAAAATTTAGGTGAGTAATAGGATATCACATTAGCCCTCTCCCCAAACAAACAATCAATCAATCAAACAATCAAACAAACAAAATCTAAAAAACAGTAACAACTCATGCAGCTTAGTTCATACTTCCTGCCATAATTTTATGAAGGAAATGTGTTGTTGTTGCTGTATTTTGCTTGTTGTTTGCTGCTATTTATTTTCCCCTTTTGGTATCATCACTTTTATTGGTGTGTCTGAGATGACAGCGATGACATTGGTGACACTTATGTGATGATGTGGCACTGAAGAATCAATTGATCCTAGCGATGCGCCAATGTTTTCCACGTCAGAAACAGGTTTGTGTTAGAAACTATTTCAGAGTGAGAACAAATACAACTTAACTGAGCGAAGATGCCACCAGCCAACTTCAGTCTTTGTCTGAAATCAGTCTGGTGTAAATACTGTTTGCCCCTGGCCATGACCTCAAGAGGTCAGGATGGCATGCACACTTGAAAGGTAACTGACCTTGCATGAAATGCTCCAGCTGCCCCGTTTCCAATATATGTATGATGCGTTCAATGTGGCCGTGGCCGTAGGACTCCAGAGGATATGAGGGTTCCCCGTGTTTTGGTATATCCAGACCTGAGCAGAGCCATCACATGATAGTCCCCTGATATGCAGAACTGGCAGGCTACATGTGTCTATATATACATACACGTGATGCACGGTGGCGTGACCTCAAAGCCTCCAGTACCGATCTACATTGCATGCAATACCTTGAAGCTATATAAAAACAATGTGGTGAGTGCTCCAACTTACATACAACCTACAATTTATGGTATTATAACGTTTAATATATAATTGTGTCTTGACGAAAGTGTTACAACAACATCATACCTAACCACAACATGCACTTATACCTGTAAGTTAGATGCAATACATTTCGGTATATGCAAACTTTATGTATAGCTGACCTGTTCGCTCTTTAAGCATGCATACTGTGCCTATCATGCAATCTGTGTCGTTCACTCGTGTGTGCTTGTACGCGCACACACACGCACACACGCACGCACGCACGCACACACGCACACACGCACACCACCACCACCCAGACCCACAACATGCATCATGTCTGCATTTCCGCTAATACTGTCGTGACAAAAAGTACCTTTCCGTTCCAGTTCCTCGGACACTCGCAGGAAGCCCATGACCTTGAGGATGCCGAAAATGATCAAACAGAGACCTGCACTCCACACAGCAATGGCGCACATTCCAGCCAGCTGCCAGCCCAGTTTCTGACAACGAATGTTTGAGACTTAGCCACGGGCTTATATCTTTGTAAGACTGTTCGATCCGTCTAAGCGGAAAATTACTTTAAACTATCGCTGCCACTCATGCTCTTTAATTCAGTTAGCCATAACTATACATGATGGAAAGAAAGAATGGAAAGGGAGAAGAGCGAAAAAGAAAGAAGAAGAAAAAGAAGAAGAAGTAGAAAATGACTTTTCGCCTGTCTCTCCTCCTCTTTTCTTTTGTCTTTTTATTCCCTCAATTTTCTCTTCCTCCCTGTCTTTTCGCCAACCGTCGTTTGTTCGTGTGATTCTCTTTAATATAAGGCTGGCCTTACTCTCATAAGAGTGCAAACGGCGGTTCAACCCAAAGATACTTTCTTCCACTCATGCGATTTGAGTCCGGGCAAAACGGGGACAAAGCAACCGCGGTCGAGTCGTCGATGTAAGGTTACCGACCAGCGATAATATTGTGGTCACAGTACGTACTGTGACCACAATATTATCGCTGGTCGGTACCGTACCATCTTTCACCCCCTATTCAGTGAGTTGACCCTTCCCCACCCTCCCCGACTCCCGTTCCGCTGTGTTTACTTGCGAAGGTATCGGGGTAGAGTGTAGCGCGCGAAAATTCGTTGTCCAGCTGAATGAACGAGAGCTCAAGTCGGTAGTGTAGGCCGACCGGTGAGTGAGTATTTTATTCTGCCCCGAAGCGTCCAGCGGGTTGGACGTCCATCGCCTTAATCTTTGCATTGTCAGCCGCTAGAGACTTCGTACAGCCCTGTGTGGACCTTACACTGAGGGAAGACTGGGATGCCTGTGGGAACTCTAGTCTTCTTTTCTCAGTACTTTCCAATGATTGCGATGTCTAACTACAACCCTCTCTTGCCTAGACGAAAGGTCGGGTACGAAACGTTTTCTGTCCGGAAAGAGAAGCGAAACAAGTGAGATGTGAGTAAACTTTGCGAAGCCGTGATTAATTTCCTGTGTATGAATCTGTTTGTGGCTACGGGACGTATCGACCATCGACACAGACGACGTCTGGACCATAGACAACGTAGACGGAAGCTGAGCTGTGTTACCTGGCAACGAGGAGTTCCCATCCCGGACGTCCGGGACCGCTGGGCATCAGAGTCGCTTAGGGTCACGGAGGGCATTTTAAGAGCTTCGAGTGAATTGTGTGATTCTTTAAGCGTGCAGGAGAAGAAAGTGTGGTGTGTGACTCGTCCTTGCAATGACAAAAGAAATCGTCCTTGCGATGATGTAGAAAGACAGGTCATGGCAGAATATGCTCGATGGAACATAACGAAATCATCTTCTAAGTAGAAACTGATTCCCAGTACGCTAAATTAATATTGGGAAAATAGGGCCCTGGGAAATTGAGAGACAGACGTGGTGAGTATAATTATGTGAACTGGATCTGAGAGTAAGTTACAGTAGGAAGGACTACTTGAGAGAGAAAGAGAGAGAGTGTGTGTGTGTAGGGTGTGGGGGTGCGTGGGGGATCGGGGGGGTGTAAGGGGATGTGGGGGATGTTTGGGGTGTGTGTGTGTGAGAGAGAGAGACCGACATTGTGTAAGAGTTGGCCAGATAAACATGACAGGAAATCTTTTACCGACTTTACACTGGTGCCGTCTTTGTGTTGTGAGGAGACGAGTATAGTGAGTGCAGCGAATTGCACTGTTCATCTCTCCCTCTGTGTGTGTTCGTTGTTTTCACTAGAGTGTCTGTGTCCATCGTCCGCGCGAAGTGTGCATGAAATGTGTTCACGCGCGTTAAAAATCCACATTTGGTTTGTTGTTTGTTTGTTCCCTCTCGCACAGTGTGCGAGTGCAAGGCCCGATACGCAATATGTACCGACAAACAGCAAAGCTGCTTCAAGGTTATGCTACAAGGGAAAAATCCGTCTTCATCAGTGGCTAAGACCACGTAAGTAATTACTTTAGACTTCCTGCTTTGATCTGGATTACATGAATTTCTGAACAGGCGTGCAACTATGCACTACACGTGAAAAGTAATGAACCGAAAAACATTGCGTGCGTATCACGAGCGACGCGCATGACGGGTAATGGAGATGAAACCCTGGGAGCACGGCTCAGTCCGGCTGACTCACGATTTAACTCCCCTGGGACGGCCTTCGTTTACTGCTATTCGCAAAGGCATTTTGTCTATTTATCTATTAAGATACAGGGAAACCTTCCGCTAGACAGAACTGCCAGCTCAGTAAACAACACTTCCGGAGATCCCGCGATATGCGCCTTCATCAGGAGAATGCGCTTGCTTGTTGACTGAGTCGTCTTCGGTCGCCACACACCCTTGTTGCTAGGTGACAGAAGTAAATCCCCCATTTGGGTATTGCGTTCTGCCATGTTCAATTTCTGAGAAAGCAAGGGCATCCAGCCTAATGGTTTCTGTACATTTCAATATGAATCACGTGACATGTCTCTTGATGCATGAAGAACGTCAGTCGTCAAGTTTTTGTAAACTAGATCCTCAACAACTGTCTTATGTGTCTCTGAAATCGATGACGTGAATTGCTTGACCCATGGCATCAGCTTTCCTCTTCCGGTCACTATAAATAACGTTTTATCAGTCATTGACGTCAGGGTGCGCATGCTCCCAAGGACATTTTCTTCTACAGAGATGAAAAAAAAACCAAACCCAGCCGCCACTAGTCCGCTGTCTTCAGCTGCCCTCGTCTTGCTGACGGGCGATCTATCTAAAGCAGTCACCAACTGCAACCCTTTACTGATTCCAGGGGAGGTCATAAATTGATGGCGGTAATGACAACAAAGCTCTTCTAAATAAGTTTAGCTGAAGTTATCTTGAAGTTTCTTCTTTTTTATGAGACTTTTTTGTCACAGCACTAACAAAACATTTTAACAGGTTTATCCGAAGGCATCACCGGGTGTCTCCCCTCTATACCTCTTTTCTTTATTACTGTTACAAACCTAACGGTCAAATTAACAGAAAAAGGCTTTATTTGTCTGCTTTTAAGTCAAACTTAATCAGCGTACAATCAACGAAATGAATGTCCTTGACCAGGAAACTTCACTCGGCTAGCTTCATGGCTTCTCGTTTAATATGCCATGCTGGCTGCATACAACTCGACAAATTTCTAAGCAGTCATAAAACCAATCCAAACTGCATTTCTTTAAAGAATATTTGATCCACTGTTTTTTTTACAAAATTAAATTACATTGTATTGAAAATTATTGAACTAGCTTCTTGTTACTGCTTTGATTCGACCTGGTCGGACTGTGTGCGATCGGCTTTAGAGGGAAAGAGAAGAACCTGCGACTGCGGGTAAAGACACTGTGTGTGAAGACCACGTTTAAAGACGTCGCGTAAGAAATGTCTGAGTATTTTAATGCTTTAAATACATCCAGAGATCGCAAATGGCATTTAAAATTATTTAAACATAGTCTCTTGATGATATACTGTTAGTGCATGGTGTGGATGATCCTGTGCATTTTCAGGACACAAATGGTTCGTCGATGAACAAATCGTTTCCAAACATACGGTTTGGAGATTCCGTTTATAACACGCACGTTCATTCTGGCGAGTAATCCATGAAGATCGATAACGGTGGCATTGTGTCGACAGAGGAAACAGACGCAGCAGAAACTCACCAGCCCGGATTCTTTGTTCCACTTCAGGAAAATGCCGGTGTCCTTGTCTAGAAACGCCACTGCCACCACGCCCCACGTGCCTCCTCCGAAGTGAACTGAAACGAAATGGAAATCGTGTGAAACGAACTTTTATTTCAACGATCGACTGCAGTGGGTAGCGCAGTGAGAATAAACGATTCTTGCGTTTGTAATTGTTGTCTTCTGTGCATGAAGTATAATCGTGGATGGAATCGACGATACGAGGCATGCATGATGACTGAGTTCTGGCTGGTTGTGTGAGAGGAACAGAGTGGGAATCGACGGATAAGACCGCTGAAGGTAGCAGGACATGACGAGAGGTGAAAACTGGAAATCAAACAGACGAACTGGCGAAAAAAAAGGAAGAAAAAGGACAACGTAGTCTGCCCGGAATAGTAAAACCGCTAACTCGGTTTGTTCGTAAAGAAAAAAGTTGAAGGCGGAAGAATCTTCCCCCGGTAGTTATCCGACCTGCGATGGCATCGAGCGGGTCGTCGATGTGCAGTTTGACCACAAGCCAGGAATAGAACTTGTAGGAGATGGAGGCCACGAAACCAACAACTGCCGCACCCCAGGGGTAGACGTTGTTACACGAGGCACAGATCGCCACCTGCAACACACGCAGACACTTCCATCGTATGACGTCATCCATGCTTTGCTGAACGTAGCACCCGCTATTCAGCTACCTGTTACCTTTGGCGCTGACTGACGCATGCTTCACTTTAAAACAGTTCAAAGTGGAGCTGTGGGTGTAACGCTCAACGGAAACTCGAGGTACCTGTGTCTGTCGGTCGGTCGGTCATCGGTCGGTCGGTCTGCGTACCTACCTGTCAGCCTTTGTGGTTACGTGTTTCACTGTCAAACTACCTGCCTGCCGTCTGTCCTTGCCGACCGTCTGTCTCTCCACCTGACAGTCTGGGCATTTCGAATACATCCACCCAGTTAAATGCTCTGTTTAGCAGCTATCATCTCTGGTCAGAACGCTATCGTATCTCATCTCGGTCCCGTGACCTGGGAAGTCGCAAGGAAATATGCGAGGTGCAGCTTCGCACAATCTCTGCCAGATCGCTGTAAAAAAAATCTGATAGTAAGGGGTCTATTTTCTAATTTTTAAAAACCCTAATAGATCTGACCCTCAGGGGCTGTCGCGATTGGTTTTCAAGGTGAGGACGTGACACCCACCATGCCGGCTAGGGAGCCGTTGAGCGTGACCAAGAGGCTCCAGGTAGAGTTGCCGAAGAAGCCAGTCCTGCCCAGCAGCAAGGTGCACGACGCCGACACGGAGGCGGAGATAATGGTGTTGACCACGGCAATACTGGCGCTGGGTCCGCTGTCTGGGCCGCTGATGTTGAGCTGAGAGCCGCCGTTGAAAGCCAGGAAGCCGAAGAGCAGGATGAATCCGCCCAGAGCTGCCAGCTGTCACAGAGCGCAGTCACCGATAATACAACGCCAAGACGCCACAGAGCGCAGTCACCGATAATACAACGCCAAGACGCGACAGAGTGCAGTCACCGATAATACAACGCCAAGACGTCA